>MU695820.1:99637-110177 GCA_026770625.1 Nicotiana glauca
GTACTTGTTATTTATTTGAGTTTAAGTGTATGCACATATATTGTAAAGAATATTTGCACTATTATGTCATTTAATGATAACATATAATTATATATAATAAATATTGATTAATAATCTAAATTAAATGGTAAGTATATATATATATATATATATATATATATAAATGCAAATAGATGGCAATCACCATAAATATTCATAAGTTGTGGAAACTAGGGAGTTAATCTGTTTTGTGAGGATTCCCAACAACCCGTAATTCAAGTCGTCGTTACTTCAAATGATTTGCTTTCGCAAGGAGAATCCTGTAAATCTCCTAACTAGTATTTACAGATTAAATACTTCAGTATGAATTGAAGACTTTTTGTATATTGAATGAAAACTGATCAGTATTTACAGATTAGAAAAGCTCATTAGCCTCTCTTATACATCTCGTGTACAGAGTGTTACTTTAATTTACTACAAAACATGGGGTTCAAATTCTTATCACATTTGTCTAAAAGAATGTTTTTTTTTTTTTTTTATTTCGTAACATAGGTAGTAATGACGGGTCACGGGTGGTTGGTGGTGGGTCTAAACTTTGTTAAGTCAACTGATAAATCTGCCCCATGCTTTTAATTCGTCGGCCAGCAACAATGTGTACGTGGCATTTTTGACTTTAGATATGTACGTTATTCACTTTATAGATCTGTCGTGTACCCTTATTTTTAAAATAAATTAAAGTATTCTCTATGAATGACAATTCTATTTCATGTTTCAAATTAGAGACACTAGATAGGTAAAGATGGCAAACAGTGCGGTGCATTATGATTGCGGGGCAAACTCGTAAAGATTTAAACTTGTCCCGTCCTCGCTCCGGATAGGTTTGGAATTTTATTCATTCTAAGTTATTGAATTCTAAATTAAAAAATTATACATAATTTATAAACTTCTAATGACAAATATAAAGTTTGGACCTAAGCTACTACGTTCGGGATTTTATTCCTTTTAAATTGCTGAGTTTATTTTATTCATTTTAAGTTACTGAGTACTAAATTAATAATTTGTACGTATTTCATGAATTTTTAAAGGCAAATATAAAGTTTGGATCAAAACTACTGAACTCGACCGAACCTGCATCCGAAGCTCTAGCTCCGCCCATGCAGTGGTGGATCCAGAGACTACGTCACTGCGTCTAAATCAGACCCCCGTCTGTATTGGTAGTCTCTTATTATAATTAGGAGTATATCCGATCCACGTATTGATAATTATCTAATGTGCAATTTGGCAGGCGGGAGGGGCCTAATAGAGACCTAACGATTAGCATTTAGGGCTTCTGAATATCTGATTACACATGACATGACGTAATTTATATATCTATATTTATGCTATATTAAAAAAATGAAGGTTATTAGCAAATGTCGTTCGTATTTTTTTATTTTTTTAAAATAGAGTTCACATGAAACGAAATAGTCATTTGATTATCTCCCTAATATTTAGAAATAATCATTTAATAATTTTCTTATATTTAGAATTTTTATTTTTTAATTCCTTTCGATTCTAGAACCAAGTACATTCACTCTACACTAGGAAAGTTTTGTTCATGCTCACCTCCATTCATATTTAGAGTATTAGATTTCTCCTTTTAGGTTTAGAAGGGTTTCTTTTAGTTAATAAATTTTTTACATCTTAATTCACACTACAGAAGTTTTGTTTCAATATCACTATCTTGTAATCCTTTTAGATTTAATAAAAACCGCACACTTTGAACTTCTTTTTGATTTAGGAGTCTTTATGTAAGATTTTATTTATCTATTTGAATTATACACAATTAAACCTTATATAAATCATTTCCTATTTGAATTATATACACGACTACTTCTATAAAAGAAGCTATAATTTCATATTTTTATCATCAAAATTTTACGTTGTTCGAGTAGCAACTACACGACTAAGTATTTCCAAGTTCTATTTAGGGGAGAAATTTAAAAATAGCCAGATTTATAATTGGTCATTCAAAAATAGCTCAGTTTCAAAAGTAATCGAAATTTAGCCACTTTTCATGTAAAGATAAATCTGAGCGAAAACACTGTTCAAAACCCGAAAAATACAGCAGTATATTATACCGGAGTTCCAGCATAACAAGCATATTATACGGGAGTTCCAGGATAACTACGCTGGAACTCCAGCATAATATGTTGGAGTTCCAGCATAAGTACACTAGAACTCCAGCATAATATACTGGAGTTCCACCAAGTATAAATGTCCAGTATAATATAATGGAGTTTGGAGCAGAGGTGCTCCAGTCTCCCGTGTATTATACGGGAGTCAGCAAAGTATATCAGTCCAGCATAATATGCTGGAGTTCGTACACAGATACACCGAACTCCCATATATTATGCGGCACCGGTCTCTGTTGCAGCAAAATAGTAATTATTTTTTATTGAATTCGGAAACGGTGGCTATTTTTGATTGACCAGTGCGAAACTGGCTATACCATGCTATTTTAACTTCACATAGTTGTTTGAATTTCTAATTCACGTATATTAGTTATGTTACATTTAAAAGTTTGTTCTTATTAATACAAGTGACACGTGCAATGCGCGTACACTAAAACTAGTATAGTAGAAAATATGTACAATAACAGTGCATTTTATCCCATTGATCTAATTTATAGACGGCTCTCTAAACTTGTCAAAATTGCAATAGTTGTTTAGTAGGCATATTTTCTACAAATGTCTGGTGTTTAAGTTTTAACTCCTAAATAAAAATTTGACAACTTTTAGGGGTCTCCAATGTATTTTGCCTATATTTTACAAGAACATTTATATATTGTTGCATGTTATTACTACAGTTTTAAAAAGTCGAATGAGTTTTAGTTACTTGCAATAGTAAATCATTTTACCAGTTATAGCTTCACTTTTACTTGTCCACTATTTAAAAAATAGATTTTTACTTTTACTTGTTTACTATTCTAAAAATAGATTTTTGTTATAAAACAATAAAAGAAGAATAAAAGCATTGCACAGAAAAATAAGAAGAGAGAATTCTTATTGATTTTGGGATGATTTACAATGGAATAGAACCTTCTATTTATAGGGATAGGGTGACTTAGCCACCAAGTAATAAACCCTAGAATCTCTCTAAATATAGACATTCACCATAAATAAAATTCTATTTATAACACTCCCCCTTGAATGTCTATTCAACAGACAATGTGCCTCGTTAAAACCATAATTAAAATAAAACCCAACGGGAAAAGAATTCTAGAGAAGGAAAAGGAGTACACATATCTAACAATACGCCTTTTGGTTGCCTCGTTAAAACCCTTGCAAGAAAAACCTAGTGGGGCAAAACCTTGTAGGGGAAAAAGATTGCAACACGCATTAACTCCCCCTGATGAGAGCATCAATTCACATCCTTGAGCCTTCACATTCCAATCTTGTGCACCATCTTCAAGAGATCTTTGATAGAGATTTGATAAACAAATCAACCATATTGACTTGAACGAATTTGTTTCACCTTGAAATCATCATCCATAATAGATGTATTATCTTCATATAATCTTGTTGGAATCGTCAGTTCAATATCTTCACATAGAGGTGAAAACTCTTGCTATCATATTACCATGCTTATAGTTATAGCAAGATACATATGTGCACAAATTGCACTTAGGATGTCGCACTTCAGGACCAAGAATTGTACATGCTTTAAGCAATTTAAATCCTCCAGGGATTATCGTATAATTTAGTCATATAAGACATATAATACTTTAGATGCATATCAAGTTTTGTTGTAATAAGATATCAAAAACTGATTGCACATACTATTGACTTTATACTTTCAAGTGTTTGAACTACATGTCTTTCATATGAAACCAATTCTATTCAAAATTGTTTCTCCAGAGTTAAGATCCTCATATATATTTAGCGCTATCATATATGTCATCGACAAATATTTTATATCGGTTCCAATATTTTTTCATAAAGACATAACATAGAGATCTCTTCATTCATATATTCAGGTACCTAAATCTCTCATGAGATTTTATGAGGTGTTATGTCATCTGATCTTCTAGATCACTTGCCTCCTTATTATGATCGTTTTGATCATTTGCTCATCTTCTTTATCAAGAAGTCTATTTGAAACCGATTTGTCTATACACCTAAGCGTACCACAGACTTTGTCCTTCTAGGATATATTCTTGTAGGAGCATTTTCAATGAGAATACGTCTACTTTCTTTGGGTCAGCAAATGCATCCGGCATGCTTTGCAATATATTGCACATGAATTATCTTTTTATGAATTTCAAGTTCATATTATCTTATTCGAGGATCTAGATGTACACATGATAATTCATGTCACGTAACTTTTTCTCAACTATTTATCATATCTTCCCCTCATGTTAGAAAAACTAACTTGTTTTCTCAACTTTGAAAACCTATCTTTGTGCGTTATGGTGTTAATCAATATACACCGCACATCAATAATAATAAGATAGAATTATTTGGTTCTTGACCCTGAACCATTTGTGAGGGGAGAATATAATATACTTTCGTATATAACATATATCAAACTAATATAGATAACTTTGTTCTCATAAACAATAGTTTAGTTATTAAGTGGAGACACTCAATAAATTATTTTGCTAAACCAGCTGTGATGTAAACCAACTTATCAAGATGAACTTCTTGAATAGAAAATCTGGAAATTATGCTCGAACTTATACTATTGATCAAGTTACCTCGCAAAATACCATGTTGCGAGTTAATAATAATTGCACATGTAACCATATCATAGATGCATATTATGTGGTATACATGGCAGATGAATGAGCTCATATTCACCTTTGATATTTCCAACATTCATGGAATTCAATCCCAATTTTAGTTGGTCTATTAATCAATGAGAACAAGTAACATAAGAGAATTCGTAAAGAGCTTTCTAGTTCTTTAATATTTATCCATGTGAATTCTCTTTTATTTTTGCACATTATACTTAAATCAAAATTGATCAATAGGCCATGCTTGATAAACTTATCTATATTCATAGACTTCAGGTTTATATCATGATATGTGCAATAATCAATAAACTCCAAGTTTATTATAATATGGATTTTTATACCAATAACATTCAGTTTATTATGGTATTCTTTTATTTGTGTGGTACAAACTAGAGAATAAAACGGGTAACTTTTCACATACAAATTATCCCACTACAAGCTGTAGTAATAGAAGATATCAAAATTTTCTTTTATTTATAGTCTCAATATAACCAACCATTTTTGCGTATACTTTGAAACTAAATAAGTTTCTTTGAGACTTACTACAACACAATACCTTATCGGTAATCAATTGTGTTTCTCCAACAGAGTATAATTAGCTCTTGCAAAGTTCTCAATTAATTTTGTACTACCACAGATTCATCGACATCCATGTGGTGAATATCTCTTTTAAAGAGAAAGTTATACCATTACGGTAATTGTCAAAATGATATGCAAGAATTGTTTCTTGCATCACCATTTTCTTTAAATAATTACATTGCCAAAATATTTTGGCGTACAATAAGTACGTGATTAATGACCATTTATGCCATAATAATGATATTACTTTTTTATTTCCTCTCAAACCTCTCTCTAGAGGTGAGTGTGGTATATTCACTACCACTAGCACATTTATATTCTTCCAAAAATGAATATGTATTCATAAATTAGATATTGTCACATTCACATCATGAATGGACCATAAGCATCTATATGTGCTTTATAAAATCTCATGTCAAATCGATAACAAATATTACTTTCACAAAGTGAAGAATTATTTTGAGAATCCTTATTGTTCTCATTACTATAATGATGATGATTATAATTTCGTCTATTGCCATGTCCACATCCATTGATACATTCATAGTAATAATTTTTGTGTGAGAAGACATAGGAATGAGAATGGAGCAAATTCAGTGGGACGGGTTTTCAACTCTTTGCCCACAATCATGGCAAGACATAAATATTTTATCACTTTGGGTAATTATAATTTCTTACTAACTCCATTAGAGTTATAATCAAAATATATTGTCTTTGCTTGTATTTAAAATTAAATTATAGAATAAAAGAGAAAAATACGGTAAAATACATACCTTAAATCCAGAATTTAATCATGGAGGAAGTTCATGGAACAATTGACAATCATTATGCTCAATCCCAAAGCTTCTTCTCAATTGATTAGAGTCTCGTGTTGATAACGTGTTATAAAACAATAAAAGAAGAATAAAAGTATTAGAAAAGTAAGAAGAGAGAATTCTTGTTGATTTTGGGATGATTTACAATGGAATGGAACCCTCTATTTATAGGGAGATGGTGACTTAGCCACCAAGTAATAAACCTTAGAATCTCTCTAAATATAGACATTCACCATAAATAAAATTCTATTTATAATAATTTTCACTTTTACTTGTCCACCTTCACATATCAAGAGAAAAATAATTTAGTTTTCCTTTTTGCCCGTAACATTAATTACTTATTCCAAATTATTTTTTAAATTCATTAAAAAATACATCAATTAATATGGGTAACATGATAAATTATGCACTTTATTTATATTTCTTAAGGGGCGTGCAAAGTCAATAAAAATGGACAAGTAAAAGTGAACAGAGGAAATATATAATAAGTAAGTATTGATTTGCAATCCAAATTAAATAGGGAGCTTTATAGCTTTACCCATAAAACTCAAACTAATTACCCTTGCTTACCCATTTATTTTTTTACCCATCAAATTAATTACCATTCATATCCATTGTAGTGTTTGTGGGTAATTGCCTCTCTCTTTTTTTCTCGTTTTGTTTATGCTTTGCTTTTTTTTCCTTCTCCTTTTATGTTTATTTTTCAATCATATTAGTTTTTATTTTCTTTTTCCACCAAAATCCGATTCCTCGCTTACTTTTGGCTTTTCCCATTTTTCTTTTTTCTTGTTTCTTTTCTAATTTCATTTAAATCTTTTGTTAGTTTATTTCCTTTTTTCTACATGATCTAATTTTATTCACTTTTTTTTCTCCTTCTTTTTATTCTTTTTTTTCATGCAATACCAAAAAGATAATTAATATAATAAATTTTTTTCACCTTTTTTTAATATAATTGATATAATATATATATATGTCTTGCTTTTTCCATTTTCTTTTTCTGTAGGTCAGTTATAAGAATAACTTATACATTATACATGTTTTCTCTTCTTGTTTTTTCCTTTTTTCTTCTTTTTTTATTTTTGTAATTTCATTTATTATTATTTTTATTATTTTTTCTTTTAATTTTTTTTTGCGCCTTTATTTTTGTTCCTATTTATTTTTTTCTCTATTTTTTCACTATATCAACAAATGATAATTGATGTAGTATATTTTTTATTTATTTAATTTTTATGTATTAATTATTAAAAAATAACTTATTGTAGCATATAATATACCAAAAATAATATATTACTAATAGTTTAAGTATATTATTGGAACATACTATAACACCCATAGTATATATCATATACTGACAGGGTATCATAGAGGACTAATCATTTCTTCATCAAACAAAATACTCATCAGTCCTCTATGATACCCACATGGTATATATCAAATACTAATATAGTATCGTATATTGATAGGGTATCATAAAGTTCTCGTCCGTTTCATTCAGTAAGACACCCAGTCCTCTATGATACCAACCTGGTATAAATCATATACTAACATGATATCATAGAGGATTGGTTCATTCTTAAAAAAAAAGTCATTGCTCCTCTATGATACCTATATGGCATATATCATATACTGTCAAGGTATCATATAGTACTAGTTTATTCTTTCAAGAAAATTAGTGATGTATTGTTATAATTAATGATATACTTTTGAATTAATTATTATATACCAACATAACATATAGTATAACATGTTGGCATACAATACAAACTTTATCTTCTTTGCTAGTTCTATATTGGCCTAAATTTCAAAATCTACTATGAAAATCTCCATCAAACTTACTCAAAATTTAGCCATAGCCTTCAATCATATTGTGATATAGTAACGGTATACTGATGGGTAACTGTGTTTTTATATAAATTTATGTTGAAATTGTAGATTATTATAGTATATCGTTTTGGTATATATGTATACTATTACAGTATACTGTTGCAGTATAACTATATGCTCTTACAGTATATTTTGATACCGTGACGGTATACTGTTAGGTAAATGCATTTTTATTCAAGTTTCAGTTGAAATATTGCATATTATTACTATATATCATTTTGTTAGCTCTTTTATTAATTAAAAGAATCTTATTTTATTTTATTTTTTCTTTGTCATTAGATTGTGTACCATATAATAAGTCATAGTAATAATAATCTTCAGAGTTAGATAATCGTGGTATGTAGTCAAGGGCGGATATAGCCTTTCAGATACAAGTTGAATTGAATCTATAACTTCCGATACAATGTATGAATTTATTGTAAGAACCTAATAAAATCTCAACAAATACTAGATTTGAACCCATAATTTTAACAGTATAACGAGTTCAATGTTAAAATTAAAAGTTGAACCATTAAATTTAAATCATGAATTCGTCTCTATATGTGGTTGAAGAGTTAACTTATCCATGGAGTTCATTAGCGAGACATTTTGGACTAGGGGATCTTGATCTATGGATGCATGAAAAAGAGTACAAAGATGCTCCTGAAGCCTTCAAAGTTCAAACAAAAGCACATATGCTGAAAGAGATGAATAATCTATGTAGGAATAAACAGGAGAGGAAAAATCCAAAAGGATATAAAGTAATCACCGGAAGACAGGGAAAGTCAAAGAAAAGTTAGGATAAATAGAAAGAAAAAAACAAAAAAGAGAAAGTACAAAAAGACAAAGAGTAATTAATGGGAAAAATGCAATGTCAAGGAAAAGTAAGGGTAAATATTTATGAACACATGGGTATATTATGTAAAAAGTTTGAAACGGGTAATTAGTTTCTCCCAAACGGGCATTTTGAGTAGATTTCTCAATTAAATAATAAGTAATATTCTACAATAATAGATTAAATCAGAGATCTTTACATTATCGGTGTATCTAACTTATATTCAAAAGGAATCCAAATTAAATGATAAGTAATATTCTATAACATATCAAATCACTGTTCTTTACACTTCCGGTATGTCTAACTTATATCCAAAAGGAAACAAGATCTGTACTTCGTATACGCCCAATAACAAGTACCTCTCCCCGTTCACTTTTACTTGCACGTTTTGATTTTTCACACCCCTTTAAAAATAATAAATGAAGTGCATAATTTACCATGATTCATACTATTTGATGCGTATTTTATTGGATTTGAGAAAATAATTTGAAATGAGTAATAAATATTGTGGGTATAACAGAAAAAAATTGTCTTCTCTTGATATGTGCAATGTGACAAGTAAAAATGAAAATATATTTTTAGTATACCTGCCAAGTAAAAGTGAACGGGGAGAATAATATCATACTACTCTCTCCGGTCCAAAATAAGTAATTTTTTTTGTTTTTTTCTTGTGGTCGAAAATAAGTGATTTTTTTATATTTCAAGAATGTATTAATTATTTTTTCCTTACATTTCATTTGGAGTAATTAATGTTGAAGTGTGTGTTAGGAGTGTTTAAGTTAAGAGACAATAAAGGTTAATATGATCAATTTTATTGCTAATTAATATTAAAAAGTGAATTTATTAATATGTGTGAAAACAACAAAAAAATCACTTATTTTGATCTGGAATGAGTAATAATTTTGGTCCAACTCAATTGGTGAAATCAGGACTATTCATTACTCTCTTCACTTGCCAACCAAATACGGGTCCATATACTCCATAAATGCACCCCTTTGTTTTGTCCCCTTTTATCTGAAATGCATTCAATTCTTACTATAAATAGAGACCAATTATGCATCAGTTTCTCCATCCTTTTAATTTCAAATATCATAACTAAGCTTGGCTACAAAAGAAAAATGGGTTCCAAGGCATTTCTGTTTCTTGGCCTTTGTTTGGCTATTTTTGTAATGATAAGCTCTGACGTTTTTGCTAGGGAGTTGGCTGAGACTTCCACCACTGCAAAAGAGGACTGTAAGCATCTTGCCATTATTTTCTCTTTTAAATTCTGACTACAAAAATATAACGTTAGGTAAAATTATTTAACCTTTCAACTAGTAGTAAAGATATTATTTCCTCTAAAGCAAGTACTTGGGGTTGTAATGCTGAATATGGTGTATCAGTAATGCCATTACTTAGTAATAGTGGAATTAGTTATGCTAGGATTATTTCTTGTCGATTGTTTGGTTTGATGAATTAAAGGTTTTAAAAGAGCAATTCTGTCTTTCTACATACTTATCTACGTATTAAAAACTATGGTACGTATTGCTAATGCCATAATTTGCTATATATAATATTAGTACTGAATATGGTATATAACTAGCATAAGTATTAGTTATACATAGGCTGAAAAACACCACCAAATAAGGAACTAATAATACCAAAGGTAATACATATATTATTTTTCCTAATACATCATACCAATCGACCCGT
>MU695821.1:2985-48018 GCA_026770625.1 Nicotiana glauca
TATATATATATATATATATATATATATATATATATATATATATATATATGGTATTTTTTTTTATTTTTTATCATTTTTATTTTTTATAGATACATAAATTCAAAAGATACTCCGGGATGGTTACTTTTAGATGACTATGGAAACGGACAACATCCAGTATGTCCGGAAGTGCCACCGTTGTCAGATACATGCAGACATGATAAAAGTACCTCCAAACGAGCTTAATGCAACAAGCTCACCATGGCCGTTCGCCGCTTGGGGAATGGATGTTATTGGACCGATCGAGCCAGCCGCTTCCCAAGGGCACAAGTTCATCCTTGTAGCAATCAACTATTTCACCAAATAGGGCGAGGCAACATCTTACAAAGCAGTGACTAAGAAAGTCGTGGCAGACTTTGTCAGCGACCGTACCGTCTGTTGGTTCGGGATTCCAGAGTCAATCATTACTGATAATGGCTCCAACCTCAACAGTGACTTAATGAAATCTATGTGTGAAACCTTCAAGATCAAACACAAGAATTCTACAGCCTACAGGCCTCAGATGCCGTAGAAGCCGCAAATAAGAATATCAAGAAGATATTAAGAAAAATGATAGAGAAGCACAAACAGTGGCAAGAGAAGTTATCATTTGCTCTGTTAGGGTATCGCACCACTGTCCACATATCTACTGGCGCAACCCCCATATGCTGGTTTACAGTACAGAGGCTGTTATTCCCGTTGAAGTAGAAATCCATTCCTTAAGGATCATATAAGAAGTCGAGCTCCACGACGGAGAACGTGTGAAGAGTCGTTACAAGCAGCTAGCTCTTATAGATAGAAAAAGAATGAATGCAGTTTACAATGGTCAGCTTTATCACAGCAGAATGTTTAGAGCCTTCAACAAGAGAGTCAAGCCGAGACAATTCACACCGGGGCAGCTGGTGTTAAAGAAATTTTTCCCGCATCAAGATGAAACCAAAGGAAAATTCTCTCCCAGCTGGCAAGGTGCATAGATGGTTCACCGGGTTCTGACAGAGCCCTTATACTTGCAGAAATGGACGGAGAAGTTTGGCCAAAAACAATCAATTCAGATGCAGTCAAGCATTACTATATGTAATCTTATGCTTTCCTATATGATGTAATTTGAACTACGTCTGACATGATTCCCGTTTAAGGGGGGATGCATAGACAGCCTTATAGGTTCGGTCACAATTCAATAAAATTTTTATTTTTCTCCGCAATTGGAAACTGGGGCAGAATTTTGAGGAGGACCCTTAAAATTTTGAAGTAATTTCAGTCAATCATCGCATGCAACCGTTACAAGCATCAACCCATTAAACTGGGGCAGAATTTGAGGACCCTCAAAATTCTGAAGCAAGAGATGTTGCAATGTCCTGAACCACGTCACAGTCGTTGGTTCATCTAAAAGCTATTTCTTAAATAAATACTTATGTCATATTTTTTACAAACTCATGCATGTTTATTATCGAAATCGCTTTGTTCAGCAATACTACCCCAAAGATACATACTGTATCACCAGATCAAAGCCGAAAAGGTCGAGCAAGGCCAGCAGAGATACGAGCTAACCTACCCTCTACAAAACTCATAATTTTTCTTTGGATGCAGACACTTAGATTGCAAAAGCATCTGACATACTACACACCCACAAGACAAACATTGTCCATGAATACAACTCGCAGGATTGTTGCACTTACCGGTACTGGCCATCCAAGCATGCCAGTGATATCCCCTATATCACAATATCCCCAGCGATCCCGACATCGTAACTTGCTATTAGATAAGAAATTGTGCTGCCGCTTGCCACTTCATTTTTACTTTTGCATTGCATAAAGCTACCATTCTGTCTTTCGAGACTAAACACTGTCTCCATATGCATTTTTTGCATTGTATAAGGCTACCATTCTACTTGCCGAGACTAAACACTATCTCCATCTGCATTTTCTGCATTGCATAAGGTTACCATTCTGCCTTACGAGACTAAACACTATCTCCATCTGAATTTTTTATATTGCATAAGGCTACCATTCTGCCTTCTAAGACTAAACACTGTCTCCATCTGCATTTTCTGCATTGCATAAGGCTAACATTCTATCTTCCGAGACTAAACACTGTCTCCATCTGCATTTTCTGCATTGCATAAGGTTACCATTCTACCTTCCGAGACTAAACACTGTCTCCACCTGCATTTTCTGCATTCCATAAGGCTACCATTCTGCCTTCCGAGACTAAACACTATCTTCATCTGCATTTTCTACATTGCATAAGGCTACCATTCTGCCTTCCGAGACTAAACACTGTCTCCATCTGCATTTTCTGCATGGTTGAAATATTGCCTCTTCATTTACACTGGCATGGCTGAAAGGTCGCCGCTTTATTTTACGTTTTGCATGGCTGAAATATCGCCACTTTATTTACACTTGCATGGATGAAAGATCGCCACTTCATTTTACATTCTGCATGGCTGAAATATCGCCACTTCATTTACGCTTGCATGGGTACAAGATCGCCACTTCATTTACATTTGCATGGCTGAAAGATCGCCACCTATAGCATATCATAGGCTGAAATACCGCCAAAAAACTGCATTTCATGGGCTGAAAGATCGCCAAATTATCTGAGGGCGTCATTGTTCAGAGGCAACATTTACATAGCCCGAGAACACCATGTCATGATCTGAAGATCCCTTTAATATTTTGCATATCATTATTCAAAGGCATCATCGTTCGGAGGCATTATTCTCATAGCCTGAGAGCATCATCTCATGGCCTGCGAATCCTTTATCATACGCTTCATGGCTCAGGACGTCATGGTCTGAGGACGTCATCCTAACCGTCCAAAGACAACATTCATGGTCCGATGGGAACTTGCATCACATTTAAATTTCTTCACAATATATGCTTGTATTGCTTATTTGCAGGTAAACTAGCGAGCAACGCCCATCTCGGCAGGAGCGATTTTGCTGCAGTTCCCCGCAACCCTATCTTGAATATTGCGTCTGTGCTTCAAAAGTCTCCATCGGCATACTTTGCCGATGGATCCTGAACTACATATGACCTGATTCCTGTAAGACCAAGGATATGTAGGTAGCTTAGGAGCCAGAGCACAGACAAACCCCTTCAAACCATTTCGTTCGGTCAAAATTGGCCAATCATATCTTTACCCGACAACTCTTTCATCCTTCCCTAGTAAAGAGGGGCAGCTGTTGATACCTAATTTTTTTATGTATTCTTGAATATGTAAAATACCTTCAAAATAGTCTATATATGCATATATAAGCATATCCCAAGGTTTCATTATTTTTTCTTAATTTTTCAAAGATTTTTAAATCAATTTATTGCCCTATTTTATTAAGAAAAACCCAATAATTGTTCCCAAAATTATTATTTTGGTGATTCATTTATTGGATTCTCACATTTATACTAAAATATAGCTAACATAATTTTTTTCATATTTTTATAAATTTATTTAGCATTTTTAAAGCTAAATTGCGTATAATTACAATATTAGCCTCTTTTAAGGTTTAATTATGTTCAAAAATTATAAAATTGATTCCAGTATTTTTAATTTAGTAATTATGTATTATTAATCATTTTATTTCCTTTAATTTACTTTTAGAAATTATTTATTATTTTTTATAAAATAAATAAAGGGAAAATGGCTATCTAATTGTTAGCCCATCTGCATTTCAATTTTAGCCAGATTTTGAAACCCTAATTAAACCCAATTTCAGACCCAATCACCCAGCTCATTACCTAATTTACCTGACCCACAGCCCGTTTAAAAAATTCGCCCGGATTTCCCACTCAATCCAGGCCATTGATCAAAATGATCTACGACCACATTTTAATCTTTCCTTTTTAATTTCCCCTAACCCCCCAAACCCTATTCATTTTGCATCACCAGTCACCTTTGAATTCTCCTTTTCTCTCAAACTCTCTCGAAGCTTCTCAAACCTTAGCTGCCTCCCACCACTTTCGCCCTAAAAGCAACCGGAATCCATGGCTTCCAAGGCCATGGAAGTCCTATACCAGCCTCTTATGGCTCCTAAACGTCTGGTTATTGTGGTTTTGAGGTCTGACCATGAGGAAGCTTGGCCCAGACTTTATTTAATTCGAGTTCTATGGCCGTCTCCGACCTTGCTCCGGCCAACCTTGGTCATTCGAGCCTGATCTCGACTTCTTCGGCTCAGATCAGTGACTTTCCAAGACTTTCTCACTACTTGGGTTCTTCTGAAACCCTGACCCTTCGAGGTTTTCCAATTCTTTTAGATCTGTTGTATATCTGTGTTTTCTCTAAGCTTTTAAACAATTTTTTCTCAAAGTTCTTTAAAAAATACACCTTCAGAGCCTTCATCTTTTACCGATTTAGGGTTTCGTTAAGTTGTCCTTTAAAATTTCTTTGATCTTTAGCATGTTTTACTGTATTTCTTATGTGTATTTCTTCTACTGTGTTTCCTATGTTATTTCTTCTACTGTATTGCCTATTCTGTTTCTTATACTGAATTTCTTATGGTGTTTTTCTATGTGTTCTTCTATTATGCTACTGTATTTCTTGTGTCGTTTCTTCTACTGTATTTCTTATGTAGTTTCTCCTACTATATTTTTCTCCTACTTTGATTCTTATGTATTTCTTCTACTGAAAGATGCATTTTAAAAGTTTCAGCTTCTTTCTGAGATTTATGAAGTTACTTCGACAATATTTTGCCTTGATTACTTGTCCTTACACTCGATTGAGGAAAAAACCCTAAAATTTGGGGGTTTCATTCGAGTGTTGAGACTATTCACTACCTTATTTGCTTGTTCTTCATTTCTAAACTTGTTTTATACTTCTTTGGACCTATTCCTTTTTCTGAAATTATTTCATCTACTGCTCGATTGAGCTTCGAAATCTTTGTTTCAACCTTTTCTCTTTGTATGATTTTGATTCCCTGCTACATGATTCTAAGGTCTTTTTACTGCACCCTTTATATGCTATTTGATACTCCCTGTCTTCTCCATTGCTGAGTTACTATATGACTACCATATTCTTATAAGTCTACTACTTATTGGCTTTTGCAATTGCATGATACTTTTCTTTATCTTAAAATTCAGCCTCGCATGCTTAAAGTTTATGCACTCTTTATAGGTTAAATTTCCCTCTCAAAATAACCCATGATTGTGGACTGATTTCAAATCTCTTTGTAATTCTGATTGTACTCTTGTAATTAATTCTTTCCTTATTGTATTGATTTCCCTTGTTTCTTGGACTTGTTGGAATATTTTCCTTTGAGCTTCCGACCCCTACCTTTTCTACTTAAGTTGACTTGATCCCCTTACCTTGATTATATTGGTATGGAATTCTTACAGACCTTTCCTTGATTAAAGTCTGATGAACCTAACCTCTATTACCTACTGTGTACTCGTACTATGCTGAAAATATTTCCTTATTGGTCATATTCAGCCCTATGTGATTTCTTTCCTTATTTAACACTTGTATGCTACCGCTTGATTTAATTACTTAATTAAAGGAAGTATTTGATACTGATTTGATTTAATTGACACATATTTCCCTAATTATTTATGAACTACAATCCTTAACTTATTTTCTGCCTGTGTTCACACTATAAATACCTGACCCTTTCATTGACACAACACACGAACACTCATAGTTTTTTGAACTTACACTCATATTTTTAAAAAAAGCATTCTCTCTTGTTACTTGTATTGTGGCCTGTATTTTTCAAATACTGCTACTGCTATATTTTGCTTCTTTGAAACTGGTATATTCTAATTAAGATTCAGCACCTCAACTATGTGTTTATTTAACACCTTTTCCTCCTGGCTGCCTACTTATGTGTTTAGTTCAGCATTTATTTAGCATTTTCCTTCTGCCTGTTCTGCCTCTATTGTGTATTCTAAGTTGTTTGACACTAATGGTTGTCTGAGGTATGACAACATTAAAGTATCGCTGTCTATGACTCAAACTTGATCCCCGAGAATCATAACCTTATGTTATCATTGTATGTTGTATATTCTAGTTGGTTTTATGAGCATAACAACATTCCCTATTTGCTGTGCATGCCCAGAATCAATTCATGCCCAAACATAAGGGCTATTTACAATCAGTCCCAACCCCTGAATACCTTTTGTGTGAAGTTGTTAATTCTGTAACTATTTCCCAGCACCCCTTTCTCTTTTCCGTTACTTTCTTAGTTCTTCAAGATCTATTTCAGCATTTGCACTCTTTCTTAGTCTTTAAGTTCTGCCCCCTCTCTTGTAAGCCTTGTCTTGGGACCCGTTGAGCTCCCTCGGAACTTGGACACTTGAGTGCTGGCCCTTCTACACTGTACTTGTCCCCATTCTGATAATACAAGCATTGCCCGGAGTCCCATTGAGGCTCTTAGGGAACTTTGACACACTCAGATTGGAGAAAGGCTTTGGATCAGTGGTCTTTGAGTTGTCTTATCTCATATTTCAGACAGAAAGTCTGAATCAGGCTCTCCTTGGTTGTATTTTTTTAATTACTTTTTTAATGTAATTTTTTATTCATTCTGGTTTGTAATAAATACTTGGGGATGGTTAGTGAAAATGGGTGGGTAACTATGTATGCAAAAGGGTAGATACCATGTCCATAGGTATTTTGAATTCTGCATATTCAAATGCATATAGAAATTATGCCTATAGGTCATTCTGAATTCTGCATCTCTAACTTTCATATAGAAATCATGACTATCAGATTACTACATTCCTACATGTCCAATTTTCATATAGAAACTATGTTTTTAAGTGTTCTGACTTCTGCATATTCAAATACATATTAAAATCATGTCTATAGATGTTCTGAATTCTGCATATTCATAATTTATATGGAAATCCTACCTATAGGTCCATTCTAAATTATGCATATTCAACTTCATATAGAAATTACGCCTATAGGATTGTTCAATTCTGCATATTCAATTACACCTAGATACCATGCTCATAGGTCTTAAATAAATCTGCAAGCTAAATATCATGTTTATAGGTTTAAAACCAGTCTTATGCATTAGATATTATGTCTATAAGGCTTCTGCATTTTTATACCATGTCTACAAAGTTTAAAATCAGCAGCGCATAGAAAGCATGCCTATCAGAATTCCTAATCGAATCTGATCCGCTTCACTCAGTATAGATCTAAAACCAGTGATAATAGTTATCATCAGCTGCAGAACTTATAATCAATTTGTTTAAATCTGGCCTCTCTTTTAATAATCTGATTCCCTCACTTAGCAAGTTTAACAAGTATGCACTCAAACAGTTTATTTCAAGCTCTACTATTTTTTTTAATTCTATAGATATCAAGCCGTAGGTTAAAAATTAAACTAAATCTATTTCTGTTAATAACTATAACCAGCAGGCAGGCCTGAGTCGGGCTTCCTGTCTGGATTATGTAATAACTCAGTTGGTCTCAACCTTTAAGCTCTCTCATGTTTAGTATTTAATCAGACCTTAACCAGTATGTGAAAGTCATGTTAATTATATGCTTTAGTCTATGCAAGGAGGCTTAATTGAGGTTTTGTTTGTTTATATGTTCCCCCTAAATGTGTAATATGTGTTTTGTATGTCGCTTTAGATTTTTAACCTTTTTGAAACTTAAAATAAGCCCAATATCCCTCCCCTTTAGGATTAGTAGTCCTAAGCGCCTCCTGGGCTGATAGGATTGGGATGGGTAATAGCATGCAACAAGTAATCGAGACCATTCCGCGCTTTAATAACTTAATGGGGTGGGATGGGTAGCTATGGATATGATGACCATGTGATAATATCACGTGTAGCCCCTCATTGAGGAGTGATTACCGTGCATTGTGTAAGGTGATCCATATTGTTAATAAACTTAGGATTCCCTCTCCCTTATTTCTCTATTTCTTTTAGAATTTTAACTCCTTTTTAAAAAAAAAAGAAAAATCAACTTTCTTTTAGTTCTTTCCAACTTTATTTATTTGTAAACCATTATGTGAAAATTTCCTCTTATTTGAAGCTTTATTTGCCTACATGTTATTTGCACCTAAATTCACAACCATAGTCTGGCCGGGACCCATACTAGTAGATTCTGAGGGGTGCCTAACACTTTCCTCTTAGAATAATTTTAAACCCTTACCCAATCTCTGGTTACTCAAATCAAACCTCCTTGGGGTCCTAATGCACCCTAATCATTAGGTGGCGACTCTTCAAATGCAAACCCAATTCTCAAAAGGAATGAGTTGTCCTTCCAAATTTCATAAACCTGATCTCGCGAGAAAAAAGGGGCGCGACACCATCAACAATTGTTACTCTTACTGGTGGACAGTAAGTGGCCTGATAACCAGTCTCTTTAACAGTGTTCTCCTCTATAAAACTATGTGTAATGCCAGAATCAATCAACAATGCTAGGTTCCTATTTTTTGCAGAAACCTTGACCAAAATGGTGTTAACTCCTTTGTTATTCTCTGATAATGCAATCATACATATAGCTTCCTACACAACCAGCTCCATATCTCCTTCAATTATCAAGTCTGCATAGGAGGGATCATTATCATTAGGGCATTTTGGGGCAGCTTCCACCTCTCCCAACAAATAATTCAACTGCTTCTTCTTGCATTGATGTCCTGGTGTGTACTTCTCCCCAAATCTAAAACACAGATGATTGTTCCTTCGATACTCATAAACTTCAGGACTAAGCCTGAATGCATTGGGCTTAACAGTAAAGTTCACTGTAGTTTTGGCATTGGTAGTACTGCTTTCCACAGCTGGTGGTCTAGTACAAGCTTTATTCTTCTTTTGTACAGCTTCTATTGTCATCTCCTGTAGCCTAGCCTGTTCAATAGCAAACTTCAAGGTAATAGGCTTAAACAACTTCACTCCAAATCAAATTTCTTCCTTTAGAGATCTTATATATGAAGCTAGATAAAATATAAGATTCATCAATATAAGGATTCATAATTAACATTTGAGCCTTCATATCCTCAAAATTTCCCAAAAACTCATCCACAGTGCCCATCTGACTTAGTTTATTGAATTCCTCCCCTATGTTATCCATCACAGCATCCCCAAATCTACAAATCAATTCTTCCTTAAACTCATCCCAATTGATCTCTCCCCTACTCGATATGAGGGGGTGATACTAAGTTTCAACCAACCCATTCAAATAAAGTGCAGATGCCTCTAAGTTTTGATTGTTTGGAGTTCCATATAAATTGGAATGTCTTTCACATTTTCGAATCCATACCTTGGGTTCATGTCCTTCAAAGCTGGGTAATTCCCTATTAGTAGAGGGAACTGGAAAATCTGATTTCTGTTTGGTCTTATCTCCTGAACTGGCAGAGGTAACAACCCATGACTTTGACGATAATCACCTTGAGCTCTATTGGGAAGCCTCTCTAGAGTGGTCAACCTATCAAGAGTTAGTTCCAGGATTCCTTGAATCTCTATTTGTGTGTCGCAAAACTCCTGCTGACTGGTGAGCACCTGTTCTAGTATTTCATCAAGTCTCACGAGCTTTTTATCCATGAGTTTAAGGCGAGTTCCTTCAGCCATTCTCACCACATAGTTGCAGAATTGAGGCTTTGATACCAAATGTCGTGGTCTAGAACAGAATTAAAGAGAATAACAGATTTTGGGATAATTTTCTGAATTTTATTAATGAAAACTGATAACAAATTACAAACTAAGCAGACAAAATTAGTCTAAGCTAACTAAATGGTACTCGACTCCATAGCTGGAAGATCTGCAGAAATGTAGAGAAGAAGAAGAAGAAGTTAGACTCCGAAGAGAGAGAAGAAGAAGGAAAGAGTGAGAGGATTGAGTGGGGAAGAGTGTGACACCTCTAATCCGTTAAACTCCCCCCCTCTCTCTCTTTCTCTCTTCGTCTAGTATATAACAACCAGTTGTCGACGTGGCTCAATCTCGTTCCTTGCTGCTCAATAATGGAAAGTCAATGGTGGTCGTTGTTTTCAAAAGGTAGTTATTCCTCCTTGTGGCATCAGCTCGTGATCGAACGCAGCTAACAACACCAATTTACTCCTACTTTGCTACAACTTAGGTCGTTACAAGCAATAGCCTTAATAATATGTATAATCTGATCCAAAAATTCGAAACACTTTTATGATTCAAACTCTAAAATCTGATCCGATATTAGATCGGATTCTGATTGCATTTTCTAGAATTTGTAATTTAAAATTTCAATCCAAAATGTGCTAAACCGATCAGATGCATGCACAACCCGATGGCCCCGATGTATAATCTATGTATATGGCTACAAAAAGCAAATAATGAATATGACCGACTACTTGTGTAAAAATCCCAAATATCAAAGCATTTTGTGTCCAAATTAGGAAAAAGAAAAAGAAAAAAATATAGAGTGTTGACCATATACTCAAAAACTTGCCAATCTTTTTTGGAATGAACAGAGTACTAAAACCATTTCCGCTTGTTAGAGTTAATCAAATAGAGTCTCATCCATGTAGTTGTTTAGTCAGTTTTGTGTTCTATTTAAATTCAAAATACAACATATCGGTACAGATTAGGATAAGCTACAATGTTATATTCTCTCATGAATAGTTTGTATCCATCTACACAACTGTTGTACACTTATATTATGTATATATTAGAGTAGACTCCTTCATGAAATACATATTTACTGAAATTTACTAGCAATCCCTGGATCTTTACAACGGTGAATAAGAATTAACTAGAATTTGGATTATTTGCGATCATTTAAAAATTATTTTCATCCCTCAAATGTGATTTAAAAATCAAACTCATCCTTCAACTTTGAACAATTATCACTCTCACCCTTCTATCCTATGCAATATTTATTTTACATTTTTAATTCCCTATATATGTAATAACTTTTTATATTATATTTATCTATAATTCAAATAATATTCTATCCTATTATATAATTACATTTAAGTTCATTGTCATTATAAATAAGATAATCATATTATAAGTTTATTAAAAAATCTATTGCTGCTTTTTATGATTATTACTTTTAATATTAAGTGTATTAAATATGCATATTATGTACGTCCGTGTGTGTCTATGAGACTTTAAGTTTTACTTTTTCCCTCACTATCCATTGTTTATACAGATCTTTTAGTTTTGGTTGTTATTAATATTTTTTTTTGAATTGTAGAATAAAACTCAAGTAAAATATAAATAGATAACTTTTTAGGGATTTGTTATAAAATCTACTTCTATTTTTTTTTTTAGCCCTTTTATTACATACATTACCTAATATACAATTTCACTTTCTTTTATTTTCAATTTTGTAAATAGATTGAGTTTTAATTCTATTAGTAAAATTATTAATACAGACAAATTATTTATCGTAATTTTTATTTTTCTAATATTCTCATTATTGAACGCCATTAAGCGTGATTACTACTCCTCACTCTTTTTTGGTTCAACAATAATATTTATTTTTCTACAGATAAGTCTATATAATTGTTACACCCCATATTTTCATACATGAAAGTACGTCATAAATAAATTGATGAAAGTTCGGAAATAAGATGTTACATCGTGCATTTTCATATGTTAAAGTTTCGCCGTAAGTTAATCAATGTAAGTTCGGAAAATGAGATTATTTCGGAATTATAACTATTATGCCATTTCAAACAAGTGATAAGTAAATTTGTGAAGGTGAGAGGGGAATCGAATCGAAGGAAATGAGTTTCGTTGAAGTTTGATAATTTGGCATAAAATATGGTCCGAGCTATAATACCCGATATTTATGGACAATTACCATACAAGGTACCACATCACCATGCTAGTAAGGTGTATAAAATATGTTATAAATAAATAATATTATAAGTAATTTGAAGTAATTGTTAATTATGTGAATAATTGGATACTTAATGATTTTAGTGGGAGATTAATGATTTAATTAGTATATTTGGATAAGTCTTGACTAGTCACTAACGTGGCAGCCCATCCATCTAATTAATCGCTCATAAATCATTATATGATAAGGTGTCACAATAAGAAGAAGGATTACTGATCTCTAGTCATCCTAATGGGGCCCACACCTAAGAGCATAAAGATAACACTTTCTAATTCACCCAAAACAAAATAATTCTCATCTACTACACTAGGAAGGAAAGCTTCAGTAAGGGTAATGGTTTGTAATAGCAATGCAGTAGCATCAAATTTCATACAAAGACCACTTAATATTATAGAAAAGCAGGATTTACGATTCTAAGGGAGTACAGTATAATCTTTCTTTAAAATATTACGTATTGTTGCAAGACGTGTGTTAAAGAAATTGTCAAGAAAATCGGTCCAAGTATGTTAAGGTTATCCTTTCTTTTTTTGGCATGATCCATAAAATACAAAAAAATAAGCAAATGCATAACTTCCATAAATGTTCTTATTCCTAAAAATACTAGAGATATATATGCTCTTGATTTTCATATTATCTGTTCATGGATCTCAGAAAAATACGTAAGGTGAAAAAAGTTTACTTTATGATATAAATCAGAGGCATAATGGTCTTATGACACTCTGAAAGATTTTATTGATGTAATTCTCATGCATTGCATTCATTTACATTGACCCATTACCATATGACGTTATATACGCATATATATGTATAATATATGTATATGAGATATGGAAAAAGTTTATGGTATTATATACGCACCACCGCCTGATCAGCTGGTATACGTTGATGATTTGCCCACAGTGGCCAAGATGATATGATGTGATGCCCTCAGAGGCTGATGATTTTATGAAACATGTACCTATGCACGACATGACATTCATACGCATATGTATGATGCTATAATTATTTCATGATTTAGAGAGTTATCCAGACATACAGATTGAGTCATTTACTCTATATTTTTTCCATGTCTGTTATGTACTTATTTATGTGCCTTACATACTTGGTACATTATTCTTACTGACGCCCCTTTTACCTGGGGATGCTATATTTCATGCCTGCAGGTCCCGACACGCAGATCGAGAGTCCTTCAAGTAGGCTATCAGCTCTGCGGAAGATGTTGGTGCGCTCCATTTACTTTGGAATGGCTTGTTTGGTTAGTATAATTTAGACGTATATTGTTTGGTATGGCGGGACTCTGTCCCGACCTTCATGAAAAATACATATTCTTAGAGGCATGTAGACAGATGTCATGTACGTAAAAGATTGTATGACCTTACCGACCTATGTTTAGTATATGAGTGATTATTTTAGTCTCATTGGCCCTTATGTCTTATGTATAAGTTGGTATTACATGTTGTAACCTACTTATATGATAACAGTCTTCTGGTTTAGTTATCTATGATAGTATGACATGAAAAGATATGTTATGTTGGTATTCTGTTGAGTAAGATACCGGGTGCCTGTTG
Organism: Nicotiana glauca; assembly: GCA_026770625.1. Classification (NCBI taxonomy): domain Eukaryota; kingdom Viridiplantae; phylum Streptophyta; class Magnoliopsida; order Solanales; family Solanaceae; genus Nicotiana; species Nicotiana glauca. The sequence goes on from MU695821.1 coordinate 16,335, forward strand.
CGACCCATCGATTTGGATTGTGACAAAAGTGGTATTAGAGCAGTTCTGCCCTAGGGAATCTACAAGCCGTGTCTAGTAGAGTCTTGTTTATGGGTGTGTTGTGCATCACACTTATAAGCAGGAATCTGCAGGGCATTTAGGATTGTCACTCTTTCTTCTTACTCTAGATCGTGTGGTAGAGCTCAGTCGTAGAAATTCAAATTCCTAAATTCCATTTTATTCGTAACAAGACGATACCAACATCCAGAAAGATATGTGATAAGAGATTGAATCTGATTGTGGAAGAGTTGAGTTAGAGGAACTCAATTTTTCATGATGCTTATGATGAGTAAATGTAAGGTCTTCAGTAAATCATGTGTGTACTAAGATGTATAAGTGTCACGACCCAAAATCTAACCTTAGTCGTGATAGTGCCTATCGTGTTACAAGGCAAGCCTATTCCCAAAATGTTACTACTAAACCAATTATAATAATTTAATAAAATATTTGCAATAATTTAATTCCTGATGAACTAAACCAACTCTAAATATAAATAATATAAAATACGAAAACGAGTCCCAAATATCAGGGTGTCACTAAGTCATGAGCGTCTAACACTATGAACTAAGATATATAAATTATCTAACTGGCAGAAGAAGAAATGAAAAAAGGAGTAACAAGGTCCTGCGGAATTAGGAGCTACCTTGCAATCTCTAATTAAAGCCAGCCTAAACTCAATGATCGCAGCGTTCTAATTCATCTGGATCTACACATAAAGTACAGGGTGTAGTATGAGTACAACCACCTCAGTAGTAACAAAAATAACTAAGTAACTGAGCAGTAGTGACAAGCTGAGCAAAATAGTCCAATTATTTATTTTTTTACAATTAAAAATAAATAAATAGGTAAATTCCATAACTCAATAAATGCCAAAAAGAAATTAACAGATAAATGTAGCAATAGCGAAAGTAAATACAACCTCACAACAATGTCACTCTATCACTCAACACTCAACACTCAACACTCAACACTCAATACACTCAACACTCTGCGCTCACTGGGGGTGTGTACAGACTCCGGAGGGGCTCCCAAAGCCCAAGTGCTAAGCACGTGCCATCATATCAGTACCTGGATCCGCACGGTCAACTCATGTGCTACGAAGACAACTCACGCGCTATGGTATCGATACCTGGACCCGCGCGATCAACTCACGTGCTACGCGGACAACTCACGCACTATGGTATTAATATCCTCACAACCAGGCCATCATATCAATACCTGGATCTGCACGGTCAACTCACATGCTACGCGGACAATTCATGTACTATGGTATAAATACTTGGATCCACACGGTCAACTCATGTGCTACGTGGACAACTCACGCGCTATGGTATAAATACCTGGATCCGTACGGTCAACTCACGTGCTACGCGGATAACTCATGCGCTATGGTATTAATATCCTCACAACCAGGCCATCACATCAATACCTGGATCCGCACGGTCAACTCACATGCTACGCGGAAAACTCACGCGCTATGGTATTAATATCCTCACAACCAGGCCCTCGGTCTTACTCAATCATATACCTCACTAGCCTCACTATCATCAACAAATAAGGGAACACAACCCACACCAAGTATCACAACATATTAGCAAATAATAGAGACTGATGTTAACATGTACAATAATTTCTATGACTGAGTACAAATAATGTAAGCATGAATAAAGCCTAAGCATGATCTATAACATGAAGGCAAATAAGTTCAACAACTAGTAAACATATAACCACAAGTAAGAGCTATTAGGCCTCGCAGCCTCACGGGACGGACCAAGTCTCAATCCCTCGCGATGCACACCCACACGCCCGTCACCTAGCATGGGTATCACCACCAAACAATCACATGATATTACTTTTTTCGGGTTTATACCCTCAAAGCCAGAGTTAAAACTGTTACTTACCTCAATCGCGTAAAATCCTATACTGGGATGCCCTCGTCTCTGGACTCGACATCCAAAAGCACTGAATCTAGCCATAATTAGATTAATACCATAAAAATGTGCTAAAAAATCGAATTCCACAATAAAAACTATAAAATTTGCCAAAAATTTGAAATCGTCCAAAACCCGACCCCGGTTCCACATCTTGGAATCAGTCAAAAATGACAGAATAATAATCCTCATCCTCTCCCGAGTCTAACCATATAAAATTTGTCAAAATCCTACTACGCTTGATCCCTCAAATCCTCACATAAAACTCTACAAAACTCAAACCCTAACTTCCTCAATTTTCACTTTGAAATCATCAATCAAATCCCAAAAAAATGAAGATAGATTCATAAAATATAATCAAAATCGAGTAGCGTAAACTTATCCCAATCCATATGGTGAATATCGCCTAAAAAATCTTCCAGATTCGAGCTTCCCAACTCAAAATATGATCGAATGAGCAAACCCTAATTTTATGTATTTTTTTACCAGCTATTTTGCCTCGTTTCTCGTGCCAAAAAATCCCAAAACTCGTTTTTTATGTCTCCAACAGATTCCTTGTGAAATTCTAGTCAAGTTAGGCTTTTGAATCACTCAATTTGACCTTATAATGAATGAGATATGTAGGTTTTAATATTTGCAAATAGTGCAGATTTTTATATACGCTGCTAGTTGTAATTTCGTAATTACTCTGAAAAAGTCTGGCAACCTAATTTTTAGTAAAATGACCATAACATCCTCATACAATATCCAAATTCGATGATTCTTTTTGCTACAGGTCCGTAATTAATATACAGATCTAATGCTTCAATAAAAAAATAAAATCGGAGCTCATTTGTTCAATATGATATCATTTATGCTTGAAGAAACTACGTCGAAACATAAGAAAAACGAGCGCAACACAACACAAACCTATCCGAAACTCACCCGAGGCCCACAGAACCTCAACTAATAATTTCAACAAGTCATATATCATTACCCGAACTTAGTCGAACCTCTAGAACACCCAAAACAACACCAAAACACCAAATTAACCTCGAATTCAAGCCTAAGAATTTCTAAACTTTTAACTTTCGCCAATTCAAGCGTAATTCTACTACGGACCTCCAAATTATATTCTGGACACACTCCTAATTCTAAAATCACCCCAAACCCAAACCTACCAACTCGATACCACTCAACACAGCTAAACAACACATAAAAAATAGAAATGAGAGAAACGGGGCTACAACTCTTAGAACGACTAACCGGGTCGTTGCAATAAGCCTTTTAATAAGGAGCCATAAGGCAAAAATATCTATCCACTCTTATGGTAAAAAGCAATGAAAGAATCAGAAGGTACAAGTTTCAACAAATAAAAGAAGCAATGTGAAGATACATTTTGAGTTGCCTTCAACAACAATGGAGATATATACAATTGATCACACCAATTATAATTATGCCCAATGAGGGGCTAACAAATGTAGTTTAAGAGAAGGACGAAATATTTGAATTCGGCTGGGGTTAGATTAACCCAAAATGGTGAATGAATTATTTGTGTTAGTTGACATTTTCGAAGGATATTGCAAATGTGCTAATAGATCTTCTTGTGAGACACCCAGATAGTGCACTCTAGAATACCACAATTAGATGTGAATACTAGCATAATAAAATAATAATAATAATAATAATAATAATAGTAATAATAATAATAATAATAATAATAATATATTTCAGAAGATAGAAACTAAAATCCTGGAAGAGATAAATATTACCTTAGTGTGTCTTTCATCCCTAGTAGAGAAAGAACATTGAGCAACCCGAAGAGCCGATGGATGAAGCAAGGGGAGCAAAAAGCAAAAGAATGTCTTGATGCAGTTTTCACAGAAAAGAGGTAGGCAGAAATATTAGTAGAGTAATGAGAAAGGAGGAATTATGATTAAGATGTGATACATGGATGATAATGGTAGATAAAAAAAATAACGGTATTAACGGGTCCATAGTCAAGTAAAGGAAGAGACGAGAGGTTATAGGCCTCAAGAAAATAAAAGAGTTGTGATGACCTTTTGTTTTGAAAGTAAATTCTATGTTTCGAGGCCTTAAAACCTCCTTTTTGCCTTACCTCAATTTGCGTGAGCATTCCGGACGCGTATCCGGAAAGCCATTATGTGAGAATTTGTGAAAAATAAAGTTTGCTTTTAAAATGAATTTAAGTTGACTTCGATTAATATTTTGGGTAAACAGATCCGGACCCATGATTTGACGGTCCCGGAGAGTCCGTAGGAAAATATGGAACTTGAGTGTATGCCTGGAATTAAATTTCGAGGTCCTAAGCCCGAGAAATAAATTTTTGAAAAAAATTATTTAACTAAAATTATAAGAGTTTTTGATAATTTAAATGTGTTTGAATTTGATGGTATCGGGCCCGTATTTTTTTCTGGAGCCCGGTACAAGTCTTGTATGGGATTTGAGTTGATCATGTAAAATTTGGTAAGAAACGGACTTGATATAACGTGAATCGGACCATCGGTTGTTAAAAATAAAACTTAAGAGTTCATGAGATTTTTCTTTGATTTTGATGCTAAATTCATATTTATTAATGTTATTTTGATGATTTTATCAGACGAGCAGGTCCGTATGATATTTTTTGACTTGTGTGCTTGTTTGGTTTGGAGCCCCGAGGGCTTGGGTGAGTTTTGGATAGACCAGGAAGTGAAATTGGACTTAGGAGCAAGTGCTGGTATCTGGTATTTTTTCCCACGCCTCTAGTCTCGCAATTGCGAGACCAGGCTTCGCAATTGAGAAGAAGACATGCTTGGTAATTGCGATCCCAGTGTCACAAATGCGAACCAATCCTGGGCAGGCTTGGGTCGCAAATGCGACATATTTATCGCAAATGCGAAGGGTACCTCACAATTGCGAAGTGACTGGATTTCTTCATGGTCGAAAATGTGACATGTTCTTTACATTTGCGAAGTCAACATGTTTGAAGGTGTTCGCAATTGCGACATCTGCAATCTACTAAATCATAACTTAGCCGAAAATTTCTCATTTTTCAAACTCTCTCAAACCTAAAACATCTTGGGCGATTTTTCAAAGGCAACTACTCTTCCAAATTATTAGTAAGTGATTTCTAACTCATTTCTTTCAATCTAATCTATCTTTTTACATAATTTCATTTCAAAATCAAGGGTTTTAATGGAGGAAATTGGGTGTTTTGGGTAGAACTTAGAATTTTTAACTTTTGGGGATTTGGACCTCGATTTGAGGTCCGATTTCAAAAGAAATTATATATTTGGGTTCATGAGTGAATGGATAATCGGGTATTGGTTCGAACCTCGAGTTTGACAATGTGGATCGGGGGTCAATTTTTGACTTTTGGGGGGAAATCATTAGAAAACTTATTTTCATGCATTATAATTGATTCATTTTGCATTTATTGATATTGTTAAGCAACTTGTGGCTAGATACAAGCAAATTGGTGGCAGAAACAAGAGAAAAAGCGGTAGTTGAGGCTTGAATTGTGTTCGTGGATTTGAGGTAAGTGTTTGGTCTAACCTTAGCTTTAGGGATTAGGAGTTGTGTCTTATTTGCTAACGTATAGGCATGGTGATGAGTATCTATATGTCGGAGTGAAACATGCCCGTGAATCTTGTATTGGAATTGTTGTGACTCTGTTATGATTTATTCATGCTTAATATGATGATTATCATTGTTGGTTCCCTTGCCGGGATGTTATTGTTTATGATATTGTCTCTTTTAACGGGATGTTATTGTTATACTCGTGTTCCCTTGCCGAGATTCTTTTATGATTAATGTTGAATTGTATATCGGATCGGGTTTCACGCTACAATGGTATTATATAAAATGGGATCGGTTTGCATGCCGCAACAGTACTATATAAAATGAGATCGGGTTACACGCCGTAACGCTAGTATATGAAATAAGATCGGGTTGCACGCCGCAATGTTATTATATAAAATGGGATCGGGTTGCACCCTGCAACGATATTATATGAAATAGGATCGGGTTGTATGCCGCAACGGTACTGTATGAGATGGGATCGGGTTGGACACCGCAATAATATTGTATAAAATGTGATCGGGTTACACGCCTCAATGGTATTATATGAAATGAGATCGGGTTGCATGCCACAACGACATTACATCAAATGAGCTTGGGTTGCAGATCGCAACGGTATTACATAATTTGGGATCGGGTTGCATGTCGCAACAAGAAAGAAATGAAAGTGAATATTGTGTTTGTTTTCCTTATTCTTATTGGCAATTGAATTATGATTTTCTTTACCTCTATTGGCATTCTATTGATACCCGATACTCCCTGCAACTTGCTTTCCCCCTCCTATCTTTAACTATAAATATCTGCCTGTATTTTTTTGCTGTATATGATTTAACTGCACAGATTTATATGGTAGTCCGATCCTAGCCTCGTCACTACTTTGTTAGACTAGACACTTATAAGCACATGGGGTCGGTTATGCTGATACTACATTCTGCACTGTGTGTGGATCCCGGTGCTACTGCTTTTGGACTGCTGTGAGGTGGCTGCCTTTAGTCCATCAGGCGACCCGAGGTAGTCCTACAGGCGTCCACAAGCCTTGGTATCTCCTTCTATCTTTTCATTCAATTTCTTTTATGTATTTCAGAGACAATGTTGTATTAATTTTTCGGACCTCTGTTTGTAGTATTTGTAGATAGTCCATGACTTTGTGACACCAAATTCTGAGTAGAATTATATTTCGGATTCATGTATCGATATTTGGTTAAACTATTAAGTTTTCATTTTCCGCATTCATGGTTGTTTTTAATTATTTCGTTGTTTATCACCTATTATATTGATCTATTATAAAGGCTAAGTAAAATAGGGTAATGAATTTATACACTTGGCTTGCCTAGCTTTCACGAGTAGGCGCCATCACGACTCCCGAGGGTGGGAAATCCGAGTCGTAACAAGTTGGTATCAGAGATCTAGGTTACTTAGGTCTCACAACTCACGAATAAGCTTAATAGATTCTGAGGGATCGGTACGGAGACGTCTGTGTTTATCCCCAGAGGCTATAGAGCTAGGAAAAACTTCACATCTATTCTTTCCTATCGTGCGACTTGATTTCTCAATGCTAATTGAACTTCTCCTCTATTCTCTCGCAAATGGTGAGAACATGTACTGCTTCATCAGCTGACCAGCAGCCCGAGCCCCCAGTAGCAGCTCCTGTGAGGGGCAGAGGCAGAGGTCATGCTAGGGCCCGAGGTAGAGGTAGAGCTCAGTCCAGAGCTCGAGTAGCAGCACCAGTGGTCGAGCCTCAGGTTGAGTTTGATGAGGAGGTTCCAACCGAGTCAGTTCCAGTAGGGCCAGCTCAGGTCTCAGAGGGGTTCATTGTCACCCCGGTACTTCAGGATACTCTGGTCCATCTAGTGGGCCTTATGGAGAGTGTTGCCCAAGCAAGCTTGCTTCCTGTGGCACCAGCTATCGTTCAGGATGGAGGAGGAGCCCAGACTCCTACTACTCACCCTTCGAAGCAGATGGCTCCCCAGTTTTAGACTCCAGCAGCTCAGCCAGTTGGGGTAGTTCAGCCTGGTATTATGGCACAGACCGGAGAGGGGCCAACTATGTCTGCTGATGTCTTGTGGAGATTGGATAGGTTCACCAAGCTCTTCACTACCACTTAAAGCAGTTCATCTTCTGAGGATCCCCAGGATTATTTAGACAGTTGTCATGAGGTTCTCAGGAACATGGGGATAGTGGAGTCTAATGTGGTCAATTTTGCTGATTTTCGTTTGTCTGGATCCACCAAAACTTAGTGGAGTGATTATTGTTTGGCTAGACCAGTTGGGCCACCAACTTTGACTTGGGATCTATTTTCTAAGCTATTTCTAGAGAAGTTTCTTCCTATCACTCAGAGGAAGAACTATCAGAGACAGTTTGAGCGTCTCTAGTAGAGTTCTATGACTTTACTCAGTACGAGACCAGGCTTATTGATTTGGCCCGTCATGCTCTTCTTATACTTCACATTGAGAGAGAGAGAGAGAGTGAGAAGGTTCATTGAAGGATTCGTTCAGCCTATTCGACTTCAGATGGCTAAGGAGATAAGGAGCGAGATTTCTTTTCAGGATGCGGCCAATATGGCTAGGAGAGTTGAGATGGTTCTGTCACAAGGGGTGGTCAGGGATCTGACAAGAGACCTTGTCATTCTGGTAGGTTCAATGGTGCCTCGTCTAGAGGCAGGGATTCTTTTGGTAGGGGCCATCTCTCCAGCCCCTTTCATTCAGCACTACAAGCTTCTCACAGTGCCCCAAGTGGCTGTGACTCTCACATGTAGTATTCTGATTAGCAGTCTTATAGCGTATCGCTAGCTCTTATCAGTGCACCTCCACTCCAGAGTTTTCAGAGTCGTCAGTCCCAGCAGCTGAGGGCTTATTTTACTTGTGGCGATACGAGGCATATTGCTTGATTTTTCCCTTGAGCATCGAGCAGTTCTCAGCACCAGGGTTCCCGTGCCATGGTTCAGGCACTGATTGTTCTATCGCCTGCTCAACCAGCTAGAGGTGGAGGTAGGGCTGCTAGATGTGGAGGTAGAGATATTAGAGGTGGAGCTCATGCCGCTAGAGGTGGAGGCCAGCCATCCAGCAGGAGGTCGTCCCAGAGACGTAGTTTAGAGTGGTGGGGATGTTACATCTCGTGTTTTTGTACGTTAAAATTTTATTTTTAGTTAACCGAAGTAGACTCGGGGATGATATCATCTTGACTTTAACGTACTTACTCTATTATAACAAGCGATAAATAAGTGTTATGAAGGATAAGGGCTTACACGGATTAAAGAAAACGAATTTCGTTAAAAGTGGCCAATCTGGAATAAAATATGGGTCGAGCGATAATATCCGATCATTATGAACTAGTACCATGCAAGGTACCATATGTCCACGGCAGTATAATATCTAAAGTATATATGAAGTATTTTAAAAATAAATAGAATTTTAAGTAATTTGTGGTAATTTTTAAAATTATTCGGGCAATTAATTAAGTACCGAATAATACAACATTATCCAGTTAACTAATAAGTGGATAAAAATTTAAATATCCGACCCTACTCCCCACGTGGCAGTATGCCACCATTCAACATATGACGCATAGTCATATATGTTTGCATGATATTGTAACGTGTAAAGTCACTAAATTGCTCATTCTAGTAAAAAGACTTGATTAACTTAAAAGGATTGGATTCCTTTTTGGACAAAAGAATAATTCCCTTCTGATTCTTGGTAAAAATTTCAAAGACATTTTGTCTTTAAGAAAAAAACGCTGAAGAACAGAATTAGAGTCAAAACTCGTCCAAAATTTCAAAACCAAGCCAAGTTCGTTCTAATTTCAAGGAAATTCAGTGTAAATTTCGCACAAGCAGATTTGTTCAAATAATTTAAGAAATAGACATATTAAGGTTATCCCTTCTTTTTTTTTGGCATGATCCATATGGTACGAGCGACACGTGCAAATTCACAAATTCCATGAATGACTCTATCCACAGAAGTATTAGAAATATAGATGTTATTGAATTTCCATCTGTCATAATCAGTGTTTTAAAAGGCGGGGACGTAAGGCAAGGCGTTTTGCATATGCCTCAGCGGGGCGCAAGCCCCATGGTATTTAATTTTTAATAATTTATAAAATAATATAATTATAAAAAATATTATTAAATAGGTAAAATTGCATAAAATTTTGAAAAAAAACTTTAAATAAGTAAATTATATATATATATATATATATATATATATATATATATATCCTAAATTATCTAATAAAATTATACAGAAGTCCTAAATAAAGTGAAATTATATATAAATGCCAGATAATTATATATATAAGTGAAATCCCATATTATCTAGTGAAATTATATATAAATCCAATCAATACATATAAAAGCATGCATATGTATAATCTCATATTATATTTTGAAAGAGAGCAAGAGAAGCACTAAACTTAAAAAACTAATTACATACATATTTACAAACTAACAGTGAAATATAAGAAGTAAGGAAAACAATGAGTTCAAAATAATAAAATTTTTACATGGAGGAAGGAACAAACAAGTTGAATTTGACAGAGAAGAATGAAGTTTTCTGTTGCAAAAAAAGTGATAAATCGTTGCTCTTGGTAGAGGCAGACTAGCGGAAAAAATTGGGAAAGACTTCTAATTTAGGAATTTTAGCAATATTAAAAAGTTTACTTTTCATATTTTTAATTCCTTTTTAAAAAGATGTCTCTTGGGCTTACACCTCAACCAAAAAACTCGCCTCAACAAAAAAACTCGCCCGGACGTACGCCTCGAACTTCTGGGCGTACGCCTTACGGGACTTTCGCCCCCCACCATCGCCCCGGGGCTCGCCCCAGGAACGCCTTTTAAAACACTGGTCATAATATTTTATCATCAGTTCATGGATCTCAGAAAAATACGAAAGTTGAAAAGAGGTTCCTTTATGATATTACTCAAAGGCAAAATGGTCTTATGACAATTCTGAAAGATTTTATTAACGCACTTTTCATGCATTGCATTCATGTACATTAACCTGTGACCAGATGACTTTATATATGCGTATATATGTATATGGGACATGGGAAAGGTTATGGCGTTATATACGCACCACTACCTGATCAACTAGTATACATTGATGATTTTGCCCATAGTGACCAAGATGATATGATTGGATGCCCTGAAAGGCTGACGATGTTATGAAATAAGTGCTTATGCATGACATGACATTCATATGCATATGCATGATACTATTATTATTTCGTGATTTACAAAGTTATTCGGACTTACATGTTAAGTCATGTACTCGATATTTCTTTTATGTCTCTTATGTATTTATTTATGTGCCTTACATATTCGGTACATTATTCGTACTAATGTCCCTTTTACCTGGGGACCCTGTATTTCATGCCCATCGATTTGGGTAGTGAAAAAAGTGGTATCAGAGCAGTTCTGTCCTAGGAAGTCTATAAGCCGTGTCTAGTAGAGTCTTGTTTATGGGTGTATCGTGCACCACACTTATAAGCAGGAGGCTACAGGGCATTTAGGATTTCTACTCTTTCTTCTTACTCTAGATCGTGTGGTAGAGCTTATTTATAAGAATTCAAAATTTGAAATTCTATTTTATTCGTAATAAGACAATATCTACATCCGGAAAGAAGGTTGGAAAGAGAGATAGTTGTGGAAGAGCTAAGTCAGAGAAATTGGATTTTTGTATGATGCCTACGATAAGTAAATGTGAAGTCTCTAGCAGATCATGGGTATACTGAAAAGTGTAATCTTCCTGATAAGAAGCCTTAAAGCAAGAATGCCTATCTATCTTAATGGTGAAGACAATGAGAGATTAAGAAAATAAATAAAAGTTTCAAAAAACAAAAGAAGCAAGATGAAGAAGGGTACGAGGCGCCCAATTAATGAAGGTTAATAGTGTTTATAATTCAGACAGGGAAACCTAAGCTTTTTGAGTTATATTCAGCAGTAACGGAGGTATGTACAATTGGTCACATCCATTCCAGTTATGCCATGTGGGGGTTAACATGTATAGTTTATAGAAGGACGGGATATTAAGACACGGCTGGTGTTAGGGTATCCCAAATTAGTAAATGGATGATTTGCGTTAGTTGACAATTTCAAAGGACATTGCAAAAAGTGCATCTCCTTGTGAAATACCTAGATGGTGCATTTAAAAATAGTAATACTAGATATGAGCGCTATAAAGATAGGTGATGTAAGCTTGGAAAGGATAAATATTATCTTAGTATGACTCATGTACCTAGTAAAGAGATGATACTAGGCAACCCGAAGAGCAAGTGAATGGAGCAATGAGGAGCTAAAAGTGAAAGAATGTCAAGGTGAAGTTTTCACAAAAATAAGGGGGATATGTAGAAATATTAGCAAACTAACGAGAAGAGATAAAAGGAAGCATTATGAATAAGGTGTGATACATAGATGATAACGGTAAAGTATTACAGAACCTATAGTCAAATGAAAAAATAGACGAAAGGTGATGAGCCTTAAGAAAACAAAATAGTATAGGCCATATGGTCACATCCTCATTTCGGGGAATAAGTTCGTGACCTTAACAGATTACCAGAAGGGAGAATTAAACCACAGAATAATAGAAATCAGTATGGCGGGTGAATAAGACAAACTAAACATGAATTAGGGACTGAGTGATTTAATAACGGTCTGGCATCATGAGAATTTAAAATCGCGTTCCGGTAATAATAGAATGGATAATAAAAGAAGTCATGAAAAATTCAGAGAATGGTCATTTAGGAAGACGTCTCCCTGAAACAAGCAAGGGGAGCAAAGTTAAGCTTAAGGGAATGTATATATCAGTAACACTAAGTGTCACCATTGTGAGTAAGGAGTTTTGTTATCCTTGGTACATAAGGATTATCACAAGGCGAGTAAGAGCCATCGATGATGTAAAAGGACGCCAAAGATGAAACGGTAAAACATCTATAGGCAGATCGTCGTAGCTCCAACTCCTAGTACTCCCCTAAAAGGGGGAATATGGGATGATAAAGGAAGAATGAGATATGAATGAGAAAGAGATGAGATTGCACTTATCCAAATGCTACAGATATGCTACGATTTCAGAACATTATGCAAATGCGACATCAACGAAAAAAAGTAAGGGTTCCTGCCCGATATGTTATTGATAATTAAGTTGCCAGTGCAAGACGTAAGTAAAGACCAAGGAAATAACCCAAAAAAGATATCGCGGAATATTGATAAGAGAATGGGCCAACGAGTAGTTAGTAGTTGATTCAGGAAGATCCTAGTTATGGCTAGTCAAGAGGATACAGACAAGACAACAGGTCATGCAAGATAAAGATAGTAAAACCCAATATAGTGAATTTAGCCCCGCAGTTATGATATTGTAATACTTGAGAAATATTTAAATAGGAGTTGGGGTATTTAAAGGTACCGTATGAGTGTTACAAAAATAAAAGATAGTTCCACTGGAAAGACAGTCAAAACTTCAGTTCAGAAGTGGTTGTACGAGCAGATGAGTGTAGAGGTAAGTAACTAAGGATAATTACAAGTGATCATGAACATAAAAAATTCTATCGGGAATATGATATAATAAGCTTGCACCTTTACAAGAGTTAGATAATCCTGCCTAAGTACTATAGTGAAGGACTAGCTAAGGAAACGCAGAAAAAGGCTTCAACCTAAGCACAGTGACCTAAAGAGGAAATGGTCTTGCAACAATAGTTTCACAACAACATTATACATCCTCCATAAGAAAGAGAAATCTACCGTGGTTAGTGAACGGGAAGTAAAAATCAAAAGAAATATTTGAAGATCATATGAGTTGTACGAAAATTCCGACATGCGTGGAAGATAAGATAATCTAAGTATGCATGCAAAAAGGGAGAAGAAAGATCAGGAAAGGTATTAGCTTACGTTAAAAGAAAGCTGAGAAGGAACGAAAGGAATTATTTGATCAATGATTCTGAGTTGGTGACGTTATGAACGCACAAGATTTTGGATTTTTATACATGCAACATATATGTAGGCAATCATACAGCCGTAAAAGCTTTCGTTGTAAGTTAAAAGAAAGAATCGAGCCCAGGTTATAGACAAAGGAATAAAATATTAAAAGATTGTATCATGGAGGACTAAAGTAATAACTAATACCACGAGCCGCAAATTAGAAAATAATTTAAGCCAGCATAAAGGTCGATTATAAGAAGAAGGAAACTAAAAGAATTACATCAACGAAGTAAATCAGGAATCTGATTATTGGATCCATAAGTTATAGGAATCATGATTAAGAACATAGAAGAACCTCTCTTAATATTATAGGTGCACGAGAGATAACACAACAACTATGTTCATTAACGGCTCTACGATAAAGCCAGTTAGAAGGGTACCAATGTCATAAGAAGTCAGTATGAAACTTTTGCGAGATTGTGTATGTACCAGAGGTGCAAGTATTATAATAGAACTTCAACTTATGGACGTGGATTATACCTAGGTGGATTGGAGGTCATGAGAGAGATAGAAGATACGATACGAGATTTTAAGGTAAGTAAGGTAAAGGTGAACAACGTACGGGATACTCAAAGTCAGAGGATCATAAATAGTCCATACTTCGAATAGAAGGTTATAAGCACGAGGATTCAATATCCAAGATGATAGCAGCATCGTCTGTGGCATATCTTCTAGTCAATGATTTCTAGGTATCGAGAGGTCTAATTAAGAAAGTAAAGAGAAGTTAGAGACGATTTGATGTCTCACTTGATGTTCTAAAATAATACAAGGAAATTCAAGCAAGTTGAAGGAAGATTCCGAATAATATAAATATATGTGTATAGGTCACAAACTAAACTATAGGCTTACCTCGTACCCAGCGTAAGTTCGATTCGATATGAGTGATTGTTGATAGGCTTACAAAGTTAGCCCATTTTTTGCTTGTTAGAACTACATATTCCTCAGAGGATTATGCGAGGCTTTATATCAAGGAGATAGTACGATTGCATGGTGTCCCTGTGGCTATTATCTCGGATAGAGGAGCTCAATTTACAGATAACTTCTGGAGGTCCTTCCAAAAAGGATTGGGGACTCAAGTAAGTCTTAGTACATCATTTCATCCCTAGATAGACGAACATGTTGAGCGTACTATTCAAATACTGGAGGATATATTACGAGCTTGTGTAATAGACTTCAAAGGTAGTTGGAATGATCCTCTACCGCTTATTGAGTTTGCATATAATAATAGTTACCATTCCAGTATTCAGATGGCTCCATCGAAGCTCTTTACAGATGAAAGTGTAGGTCGCCTATAGGTGGTTTGATGTTGGAGAATCTGGATTACCCGGGCTAGACCTAGTTCAGCGAGCCATAAAAAAGGTAAAGTTGATTCGGGATTGACTATTGACAGCTCAGAGTCGTTAGAGGTCATATTCTGACGTGCGGCGATGAGACTTAGAGTTTGGGGTTGATGACTGGGTATTCTTAAAGGTGTCACCTATGAAGGATGTGGTGAGGTTTGGCAAGAAAGGCAAACTTAGCTCGCGGTATATTGAGCCTTATATAATCATTTAGAGAGTGGGCCAAGTAGCTTATGAGTTAGAACTGCCCTCGGAATTGGAGTTTGTCCCTATGGTTTTTCATGTATCTATATTACGAAAGTACATTGGCAATCCTACCCGAGTGGTGCCCATGAATGATGTACAAATTATAGAGGACTTGTCATATGAGGAAATTCCGATTGCCATCTTAGACCGACAAACCCGCAAGCTGCGGAATAAGGAGGTAGCCTCCGTGAAAGTACTTTGGAGGAGCTACAATGTGGAAGAAATGACTTGGCAGGCCGAGGAAGACATGAAGTTTAGATATCCCTACTTATTTTCTCCTCCAGAGAAGCGTCCGACTGAGACGTCATAATCATAAGGTACGTGTATAAGTTCTTGTGTTGGTTATTGTCGTTGGTCATGTGAGGCCATTGTCATTATTGATAATTGTGGTCCAGTGCGGAAATATTGTTACAAAGGCAACCCTGCCAAAGTTATATAGATCATTGGCAGTTGAACATTCGAGGACGAATGTTTCTAAGGGGGGAAGGATGTTACATCTCGCATTTTTGTACGTTAAAATTTCGTTTTCAGTTAATCGAAGTAGACCTGGGGATGAGATCATCTTGACGTCAACGTACTTATGCTATTTATACAAGTGATAAATAAGTATTATGAAAGATAAAGGGGTACACAGATAAAGAAAATGAGTTTCGTTAAAAGTGACCAATTTGGAATAAAATGCGGGTCGAGCGATAACACCCGATAATTATAAATTAGAACCATGCAAGGTACCATATGACCACAGAAGTATAATATCTAAAGTATATATGAAGTATTTTAAAAATAAATAAAATTTTAAGTAATTAAAATTATGCGGGTAATCGATTAATTATCGGATAATAGGACATTACCCAGTTAACTAATAAGTGGATAAAAAATTAAATAACCCACCCTACTCCCCACGTGGCAGTATGCCCCCATTCAACATATGACGATGAGTCATATGTGTTTGCATGATAGTGTAACGTGTAAAGTCACTAAATGACTAATTAGAATGAGTCATTTTAGTAGAAAGACTTGGTTAAATTAAAGGATTGGATTCCTTTCTGGACAAAAGAGTAAGTCCTTTCTGATTCTTGGTAAACATTTCAAAGAGATTTTGTCTTTAAGAAAAAAAAAAACGTTGAAGAACAGAATTAGAGTCAAAACTCGTCCAAAATTTCAAAACAAAGCCAATTTCGTTCCAATTTCAAGGAAATTCAGTGTAAATTTTGCAGAAGTAGATTTGTTCAAATAATTCAGGAAACAAGTATGTTAAGATTATCCCTGATTTCTTTTGGCATGATCCATACGCTTCGAGTGAAACATGCAAATGCACAAATTTCAAGAATGACTCTATTCATAGAAGTATTAGAAATATCTATGTTCTTGAATTTTCATGTCTCATAATATTTTATCATCTATTCATGGGTCTCAAAAAAATACGAAAATTGAAAAGAGGTTACTTTATGATATTACTCAAAGGCAAAATGGTCTTATGACAATTTTGAAAGATTTTATTAATGTACTTTTAGTGCATTGCATTCATGTACATTGATCCGTGACTAGATGGCGTTACATACACGTATATATGTATATGGGACATGGGAAAGGTTATGGTGTTATATGCGCATCACCACCTGATCAACTAGTATACGTTGATGATTTTGCCCACAGTGGCCAAGATGATATGATGGGATGTCTTTAGAGGCTGATTATGTTATAAAACATGTGCATATGCACGATATGACATTCATACACATATGCATGATATTATAATTATTTCGTGATTTACAAATATTTTTCAAACTTACAGGTTGAGTCATGTACTATATATTTTTTCTATGTCTCTTATGTATTTATTTATGTGCCTTACATACTCGGTATATTATTTGTATTGACATCCCTTTTACCTGGGGACCCTGTGTTTCATGCCAGCAGGTCCCAATAGACTGGTCGAGAGCCCTCCAAGTAGGCTATCAGCTCAGCGAAAGATGTTGGTATACTCCATTTGCTTCGGAGTTGCTCGTTTGATTAGTATGATTTAGACATGTATTGTTTGATATGGCGGGACTCTGTCCCGACCTTTATGACATTTATGTACTCTTAGAGTCTTGCAGATATATGTCGTGTACGTTAAAGATTGTACGACATTATCGGCCTATGTTTTGAGTTTATAAATGATCATGTAGGCCTATTAGGCCTGTATGTCATGTGTATATGATGATATAATAAGAAAGATACGTTACGTTGATACTTGAGTAAGGTACCGGGTGCTCACCTCGGCCCATCGATTTGGGTCATGAAAGGGCCGAGCCCCGATGTTATGCTCTTCTAGCCAGGCCTGAGGACGAGGCCTCCAATGCAGTTATCATATGTACCGTTGGTTTGTAGTAGGGATGCTTCAGTGCTATTTGATCTAGGGTCTACATACTCCTATGTCTCATCTTATTTTGCATCGTATTTGATCATGCCTAGTGATTCTTTGAGTACTTATGTGCATGTGTCTACACTGGTAGGTGATTCTATTGTGATAGATCATGTTCATCATTCTTGTATAGTTGTGATTGGGGGTCTTGAGACCCGAGTGGACTTGTTACTTTTGGATATGGTTGATTTTGATGTCATATTGGGGATGGACTGGTTATTAACATACCACGCTATCTTGGACTGTCATGCCAAGATTGTGATCTTAGCCTTGCCGGGGTTGCCTCGTTTAAAGTAGAGATGGACTCCTGGTCATTCTACCCATAGGGTTATTTCATATATGAAGGCTCGACGTATGGTTGATAAGGGATGTTTGTCCTATTTGGGGTATGTTCGTGATTCTAGTGCTGAGGTTCCTTAGATTTTCTGCCTGTTGTTCGTGAGTTTCCTGGGATTTTCCCTTCAGACCTACCGGGGATACCACTCGATGGGATATTGACTTGTGCATTGATTTGGCTCTGGGCACTAAGCCCATTTCTATTCTGCCATATCGTATGGCCCTACAAAAGTTGAAGGAATTGAAGGGGCAACAACAAGAATTGCTTGATAAGGGCTTTATTAGACCTAATGTCTCGCCCTGGGGTGTGATGGTGTTGTTTGTGAAGAAGAAGGACAGATCGATGAGGATGTGTATAGATTACCGACAGTTGAACAATGTTACAATCAAGAATAAGTATCCTTTGTCAAGGATTGATTATTTGTTTGATCAGCTTCAGGTTGCCAAGGTATTTTTGAAGATTGACTTGAGATCTGGCTACCATCGGCAGAGGTTAGGGCATCCGATGTCCCTATGACAGCTTTTCGCACTCGGTACGGGCATTATGAGTTTTTGGTGATGTCATATGGGTTGACAAATTCCCCAGCACCTTTTATGGATTTGATGAATCAAATGTTCAAGCCTTACTTGAATTCATTCGTGATAGTCTTCATTGATGATATTTTGATTTATTCCCGCGGTCGGGAGGAGCTTGAGCAACATCTGAGAGTTGTTCTTCAGACTTTGAGAGATGGTCAGTTGTATGCTGAGTTTTTGAAGTGTGAGTTTTGATTGGTATTAATAGCTTTCTTGGGTCACGTTGTATCAGCAGAGGGTATTCAGGTGGATTCGAAGAAGATAGACGCAGTCAAGGACCGTCCTAGGCCCGCATCAGCTACGGAGATCCGGGGTTTCTTAGGTTTGGCAGGCTATTACAGTAGTTTGTGGAGGGGTTTTCATCTATTGCAGTCCCGATGACCGGGTTGACCCAGAAGGGTTCCTAGTTCAGTTGGTCGGACGAGTGTGAGGCGAGCTTTCAAAAGCTCAAGATAGCTTTAACTAGGGCGCCAGTGTTGGTTTTTCCCACAGTTTCAGGGCTATATACAATTGTGAGGCATCTCATATTAAACTTGGTACGGTGTTGATGCAGGATGGAAATTTCATTATTTATTCCTCGTGACAGTTGAAGATTCATGAGAAGAATTATCCAGTTCATGATTTGGAGTTAGAAGCCATTGCTCACGTGCTAATGATTTGGAAGTACTATCTGTACGGCGTTTCATGTAAGGTGTTCACGAATCACAAGAGTTTGCAATACTTGTTCAAGCAGAAGGAGCTATATTTGAGGCAGATAAGGTGGTTGGAGCTATTGAAAGACTATGATATCACCATCTTATACCATCGGGGGAAGGCTAATGTAGTGGCCGATGCTTTGATAGGAAGTTAGCCAGTATGGACAATCTTGCATATATTTTGGTCGGTGAGAAGCTGCTTGCTTTGGATGTTCAGGATTTGGCCAATTAGTTCATGAGGTTGGATGTCTCTGAGCCCAACCGCGTGTTAGCCTGCACAATCACTCATTCTTCATTATTGGAGCGTATTCGAGATCGACACTATGATGATCCCCATTTTTGTGTCCTAAAGGACACGGTGCGGCACAGTGATGCCAAGCAGGTCACAATTGGGGATTATGGAGTTTTGAGGATGCAGGGACGTATTGGTGTGCATAATATGGATGGACTTCGAGAGTTGATTCTAGAGGAGGCTCATAGTTCCTAGTACTCTATTCATTCGGGCGCCACTAAGATGTATTAAGATTTGCGGCAGTATTATTGGCAGAAGAGGATGAAGAAGGATATTGCTGCGTATGTGGCTCGATGTTTGAATTATCAGCAGGTAAAGTACAAGCATGAGGGACCTGGTGGTTTGTTTCAGAGGATTGAGCTTCCCGAGTGCAAGTGGGAGAATATTACTATGGACTTTGTTATTGGACTTCCACAGACTCAGAGGAAATTTGATGCAGTGTGAGTTATTATTGATAAGCTGACCAAGTCAGCACATTTCATTCTTGTGGCAGTCTCCTATTCTTCTGAGAGGTTAGATGAGATCTATATCTGGGAGATTGTTTTTCTTCATGGTGTGCCCGTGTCTATCATTTCTGATTGAGGTACATAGTTTACCTCACATTTTTGGAGGGCAGTTCAGCGTGAGTTAGGCACACAGGTCAAGTTGAGCACAACATTTCATCCTCAGATGGACGGGCAGTCTGAGCGTACTATTCAGATTTTGGAGGTTATGCTCCAAGCTTGTGTTATTGACTTTTGAGGCTCGTGGGATCAGTTTGTTCCTTTAGCGGAGTTTTCCTACAACAACAGTTACCAGTCGAGCATCCAGATGGATCCTTATAAGGCTTTATATGGTAGGCAGTATCGATCGCCGGTTGGATGGTTTGAGCAGGGAGAGGCTCGGTTGTTAGGTATGGATCTAGTGCAATATGCCTTGGACAAGGTCAGGATTATTCAGGATAGGCTTCGTACAACTCAGTCCAGGCAAAAGAGTTATGCCGATAGTAAGGTTCGTGATATGGCATTCATGGTCGGTGATCGGGTGTTTCTTCGAGTGTTGCCTATGAAGGGAGTGATGAGATTTGGGAAAAGGAGCAAACTTAGCCCTAGATTAATGGCCCGTTCGAGATTCTTGATCGAATGGGAGAGGTGATTTACAGACTTGTGTTGCCGCAGAGCTTATCAGCTGTGCATCCAGTGTTTCATGTATCCATGCTTTGGAAGTATCTTTTCAATCCATCCCACGTGTTAGACTTCAGCATCGTCCAGTTGGATAAGGATTTGTCCTATGAGGAGGAGCCGATAGCTATTCTAGACCGACATATTCGTCAGTTGAGATCGAAGAGTTTCCCTTCGGTTCGTGTTTAGTGGAGAGGTCAGGCTGTTGAGGCATCGACCTGGAAGTCCGCATCTGATATGCAGAGTCATTGTCCCATCTTTTCTCCAACTCAGGTACTTCTTTCTTATGTCCGTTCAAGGACGAACGGTTATTTTACAGGTGGATAATGAGATGAACCCAAAAGGTCATCACTTGTTTTGAAAGTAATTTTGCGTTTCAAGGCCTTAAAACCTCATTTTTGTCTCACCTCAATATCCGTGCGTAATTCGGGCGCGTATCCGAAAAGCCATTATGTGAAAATCTATAAAAAAAATGGTAAATTTGCTTTTAAAATGAATTTAAGTTGAATTCGGTCAAACTTTTGGGTAAAAGGACCCGAACCCATGATTTGACGATCCTGGAGGTTCCGTAGCAAAATATGGGAGCCCAAAATTGAATTATGAGGCCCTAAGCTCGAAAAATAAATTTTTGAAGAAAATTGTTAACTAAAATTATAAGAGTTTTTAGAAATTTAAATGTGCTTGAATTAGATGGTATTAGGCCCGTATTTTGGTTCCGGAACCCGGTACAGGTCTTTGTGGGATTTAAGTTGAGCATGTAAAATTTGGTAAGAAACGGACTTGATATTATCTGAATCGGACCATTGGTTATTAAAAATGGAACTTAAGAGTTCATGGGATTTTTCTTTGATTTTGATGCTAAATTCATAGTTATTGATGTTATTTTTATATTTGATCGCACGAGCAAGTCCATATGATATTTTTGGACTTGTGTATTTGTTTGGTTTGGAGCCCCGAGGGCTCGGTTGAGTTTTAGATGGAACACAAAGTGAAATTGGACTTAGGAGTAAGTGCTGGTATCTGGTATTTTTGCGCAGGCCTCTGATCTCGCAATTGCGAAACCAGTCTTCGCAATTGCAAAGAAGACATGCTTGGTAATTGCGACCCCAGTGTTGCAAATGTGAACCAAGACTGGGCAGGCCTTGGTTGCAAATGCGACACATTCATCGCAAATGCGAGGGATCCCTAGCAAAATGCGAAGGTGATCGGATTTCTTCATGGTCGCAAATGCGACATATTCTTCGTATTTGCGAAGTCAGCAGGTTTTGAAGTTGTTCGCAATTGCGAATCCTGATCGCAATTGCAACATCTGCAACCTGCTAAATCATAACTTAGCAAAAAATTTCTCAATTTTCAAACTCTCTCAAACCTAAAATATCTTTGGACAATTTTTCAAAGGCAAGTACTCTTTCAAATCATTAGTAAGTGTTTCCTATCTCATTACTTTCAATCTAATCCATCTTTTTAGATAATTTCATTTCAAAATCAAGGGTTTTCATGGGGGAAATTAGGTGTTTTGGGTAGAACTTAGGATTTTTAACTTTTGGGGATTTGGACCTCGATTTGAGGTACGATTTCAAAATGAATTATATATTTGGGTTCATAGGCGAATGAATAATCGGGTTTTGGTTTGAACCTCGTGTTTTGACCATGTGGGTCTGGGGTCAAATTTTTACTATTTGGGAAAATAATTGTAAAACTTGTTTTCATGAATTAGAATTGATTCATTTAGCATTTATCGATATCGTTAAGTAACTTTGGCTAGATACTAGCGAATTGGTGGTGAAAACAAGAGGTAAAGCAGTAGTTGAGGCTTGAATTGTGTTCGTGGATTTGAGCTAAGTGTTTGGTCTAATCTTAGCTTGAGGGATTAGGAGTTGTGACTTATTTGCTATGCGTTAATTGTGGAGTACGACGTATAGGCATGGTGACAGTTGTCTATATGTCAGAGTCAAGCATGCCCGTAGTCTCGTATTGTAATTGTTGTGACTCTGTTGTGATTTATTCATGCTTAATATGATGATTATCATTGTTGGTTCCCTTGCCGGGATGTTATCGTTTATGATATTGTCTCCCTTACCGGGATGTTGTTGTTATACTCTTATTCTCTTGCCGGGATTCTTTTATAATTTATGTTGAATTGTATATGGGATGGGGTTGCACGCCACAACGTTATTATATGAAATTGGATCGGGTTGCATGCTACAATGGTACTATATGAAATAGGATCGATTTGCATGCCACAACAGATTATATGAAATGGGATTGGGTTGCACGCCACAACGGTATTGTATGAAATGGGATCGGGTTGCACACCACAAAGGTATTATATAAAATGGGAATGGGTTGCACGCAGCAAGGATACTATATGAAATGGGATCGGGTTGCACCCGCAACTGTATTATATAAAATGGGATCGGGTTGCACACTGCAACGGTATTATATGAAATGGGATCGGGTTGCATGCTGCAATGGTATCATATGAAATGGGATCGGGTTGTACGCTGCAATGGTATTACATGATTTGGGATCGGGTTGCACGCTACAACAAGAAAGAAATGAAAGTGAATATTGTGTTTGTTTTCCTTATTCTTGTTGTATCACGACCCAAAATCCACTAAGGGTCGTGGTGGCGCCGGACACCACTGTCAGGCAAGCCAACCGAAATACTCAATTAAA
This sequence comes from Nicotiana glauca, assembly GCA_026770625.1. Lineage (NCBI taxonomy): Eukaryota > Viridiplantae > Streptophyta > Magnoliopsida > Solanales > Solanaceae > Nicotiana > Nicotiana glauca. Next base: position 39,563 of record MU695821.1, read on the forward strand.
TTCCCATTTTTGTATCGTCAAAATCATTTTTATTTACACATTAAATAACGAATAATAAAATTTACGGAAACAACCGTGAAATCTTTAACAAACTTAATATTTAATAATTCAAAAATCCTCCCAAAACGCGGTGTCACAAGTGCATGAGCATCTACTGACAAGGAAATAAAATACAACAGCCGTCCGGAATACAGTGGACCGAAAGTATATATAGTATACTGGAAGGGACTGTACTAGCTGCGGCCGTCTCGAATAATGCAGCTCACCTAGTCCCAGAATCATCCGTGCTGCTACGCCTAGTAGGCCGCTAGAGTTACATATACCTGTGCAACAAAAAAGCACAGAAGCGTAGTATGAGTACGTAAACAACGTGTACTCAATGAGTATCCCGTCTAATCTCAAAGAAGTAGAGACGAGATGGTCGACTTTGACACTTACTTGTGGTCCAATAATGAGGCCAATAATATATTAAATCATGGATTTCTATAAACATAATTTTATTCCAATAGAAGGAAACAAGTAAACAATTATTTCTTTTATAGGAAATTTCCAAAGATTCTTTTTCTTTATTATCCAAATATTCTCAAGCCATGAAGAGGCGTTAAAAACTTTAATAAATTCAAGGAAGCAATAAAAGCATGCACAAATCATGCCGAGGTCGATGGCCCGCTCCAACAGAAATGTAAACTTTGCACTGTCAAGGGTCGAATGATGCGAACCATAGATGCATCTATTAATTCTGCCGAGGCGTTCGGCCCGCTCTAAAATTAAACACACACAGGCAGTCAATCAAGTGTCCACAAGGAGCAATTATCCCAAGAAAAGTCAATCATCTTTTAACCATTTAAGAAAAAATGAAATTTAATCCTTTTAGAAGTTTATTTACTAGCTCAATGTGATTTAAGAATTCAAGCTGCCAACAAGTTCACAAATAATCCAAGTATAACATGCTCTTGGGTCCTAAACTACACGGACAATAGCATAATAGTAGCTACGCACGGACTCTCGTCACCTCGTGCGCACGTTGCCCCCACAAATAGGAACACATAACCAATTATTTTACCTATGGGGACAATTCCCTCTTACAAGGTTAGAAAGGAGACTCACCTCGCTCCGAAGATCCATAACCGGCATTCCACGCCCTTTCGAAGACTCAAATTGATGCACCACGCTCCAAAACTAGCTAATCATTACGCAAATCCATTAATATATGCTCAATTATTTATTACAATCTAATTTATAGCAATTTCTAACCCTAATCGAAATGTTAACAAAAATGCCCTCAGGCCCACGTGCTCGGATTTCCAAAAAATTCAAAGAATAAGTTTACTCATAGCTTCAGGAACTCAAATATATGATTTTCTCTAAATTCCATACCCAAAATCATGGTTAAATTCCAAGAATATAAATTCTAGGTCTTTCTACCAAAACCTCAAATTATACTAATTTCAATGCTCAAGTCCATACATAATTGATGTATTTAACTCAAAATAGGTGGGGATAACTTACCTTATCATTTATGATGAAAATCCTTTCTTGAAACCCTCCAAGAATCGCCCAAGCCAAGAAAATATGAGAGGAAATGGCCAAAATCCGATTTTTAAAATTATTCTTTGCCTCCAGCATTTTTCGCTTCTGTGGAAGAATTTCCGCTTCCACGGTCCTGCTTTTGTGGACCATCTGCCTCTTCTGCGGCTGCGATTGGGCCGCCATTTTTTGCTTTTGTGTTCCCCTTTCCGCAGATGCTGTCTCGCTTCTGCGGAACATTGACTGCGTCTGCAGTCCACGAGCCCTTGACAAAATCCTCTTCTGCACTCCTCCTTACGCATGTGCGGTCCCGCTTCTGCAAAAATATGACTGCATCTGCTGTCCCAACTCCCTTCGCCTCCAACCGCTTCTGCGGTTCCCTTTTTCGCTTCTGCTGGGCCGCTTCTGCGGTTAACCCACCGCAGAAGCGATTATACGAGCAACCAGACCCTTTAGCTATATTAAATTCCAAATTTTGATCCGTTGATCATCCGAAATCCACCCTAGGCCCCCGGGACCTCAACCAAACCTACCAACCAATCCTAAAACACGTTACGGACTTGCTCGAGGCCTCAAATCATATTAAACAACACTAAAATCATGAATCAAAGTCCAATATAAACTTAATGAACTTTAGAATTTCATATTTCTATTTTCAATGCTTAAACCCATCAAATCACATCCGATTGACCTCAAATTTAGTGCACAAGTCATATTTGGCATTACAGACCTACTCCAACTTTCGAAATTGGATTCCGACCCCGATATCAAAAATTCTACTCCCGGTCAACCTTCTAAAAAACCTTCAAATTCTATCTTTAGCCAAATGACTTCAAAATGACCTACGGACCTCCGAATTCACTTCCGATCGCGCTCCCAACTCCAGAATCACCATACGGAGCTATTCCCAGACTCGAAATCCCAAACGGACATCGATATCACTGAAATACACTTCAACCCAAACTTATGAAATTTCTTCTAAAATGCTAACTTCCACAATAGGCGCCAAAACGCTCCCGGGTCATCCAAAACCTGATCCGGGCATACGCCCAAGTTCGAAATCATCATATGAACCTGTGGAACTTTCAGATCCTGATTCCGAGGTAGTTTACTCAAAATTCCAATCCTAATTAATTCTTTCAACTTTAAGCTTCCAAAATGAGAATTCTCTTTCCAAATCGACTCTGAACTTCCCGAAACTTAATTCTGACCACGCGTACAAGTCATAATACCTGAAATGAAGCTACTCATGGCCTCAAACCACTGAACAATGCACTAGAGCTCAAAACAACCGGTCGGTTCATTACATTCTCTCCCGCTTAAACATACGTTCGTCCTCGAACGTACTGAGAACTACACTGGAGTAGCCTGAAATCACTGTTCAACTTCTCATGCACCTTCCTGTGCTACCACAACTTACTTGAGCACATCAGATCGATCAATTCTGAAGATATTCGCTTTTATTTAAGCAAATAAGCCTTAGGGCCCAATTCCCGCATCCGGAATTATGTTCCCAACCTGTTTCCAACATAAGATCACCATATCAATCACTATAAGTTGTACCCAAACATGGCTGCATAACTTTGCTGAATTCATACCTAGCATCACTTTACTCACCGTATCACAATAACATTTTCTAATCAACTTAGTCAGAATTCCACGAATCTGATGCTCCCATTGCACCCCATGACATACACAGGTCTTACTGTAACTCTTACAATGCCGCCACAATGGAAGAGATGTGCAAAAATTCCTAATCAACTGCCAAGTCAACCAATCATTGAGTCTATACTTCTGAAAAGAAACATTATCTAATTTTGAACCAAATAGTGATCTTTGCTCCTTAATATATTTCACGTAATGAGATTGCACTGATCCTGAGTCCAACAATCTCGTCTCACCCAGTACGAACTGCTTAGGTAATAAGCCATCCCGACATGACCAAAAGTCTCATATGATGCCATAATGTGCCAATAGGCTACCAACTAGAATGCGATACAAAAAGGAAAATGAACCATGAAAAGGAATTTCAATTACCCCACTCACGAATCATACATACGGCGCGGACGCACAACTAATATGAGCTCCCTTCAGAAAATAGGAAATAGAACACAATAAACAGATATGGGAAACTATACTGAACATCACACTGTTAGGGCATGCAACCCGATCTGAGCAATCATAACCATGGCGGCGTTCCTCCCGATCCACACAACATATCCATGGCGGCGTGCCACCCGATCCAAATAACATACCCATGGCGGCGTACCATCCGATCCACACAACATAACCATGGTAGCATGCCACCCGATCGACACGTAGAACTTACATAAAGAGATGCACATCGAGCTAAATTGCTCATTTCAATGAAATATCGAATATCGGTCATAAACACGCTAAGTGCATTATACCATCTCCCTGGGGAGACATATAACTCTATAATCCACAAACTCGAGCACAACCGAGGTGCGATATACGATCCAAATCTCAAGAGCCATCCTGCTCATATGACATCATCTCTATGCGGAACCTTTAACACATAAGAAATTTAACAAGCCATCTCACAACTCACATGGTGCAATGTATCACTGCATGAAATATCTGGCAATAAAATAGCACCCTGACTAGTCCTCCGTAAGGAGCGCATTACTGAAATAAACATGTTTGGCCTGATATGGAGCCCATATTCACACTTGAATCCATCCACCAACCTCAAGCCGATTTTGATCGCCCTGAACTAGGCTAATTACCTTTAAAATTCCATAATAACTCCTCTTCCGCTCATAACACATAAGAACATCCATCATAGTCGGAGAAATCATTCGCAGTCCACCACTCAATAGACTGAGTGCCCTCCAGGCATATATTTCTCAAATTAATGGTATTACCACAATCCTCATACTTGGTTTAAATATTAAATCAATCAAGTGGCTACATGCCACATTTATACATATGAGCATGTGATTTTTGCCCTATATAAATTATTCCCATAAATTCAAAACAAAATGATTTCTTTTCATTACTTGCAATTTTTTGGGTTTTCGTGGCATTTTCTGTTAATTATTTGTATTTTAATTCATATGAAAATATAAAAAATACACTTGACATTTGCATTTAGGATTTATTTTTATATTTTAGGATTAATTAGTAGTTAAGTTGCTTTTAAAAAAAATATAAAGAAAATCACAAAACAGTTTTAATTTTTTGTTAATTGTTTGCATTTTATTTGTGCATTTTAATTCATATGAAAATACAAAAAAATATGCATTTGCATTTAGGGATTTAATTTTACATTTTTTTAGTATTAATTAGATATTAATTTGTTTAGAACATTTTAAAGAAAATCACAAAAATAATTTCTTTAATTATTAATTGTTGCATTAATCTTTAAATAGAATTTTAAATAATTTTAGCAGTTAAATAGTTTAATTTTGAATTATATTAGGTATTTGTTTTAAATTTTACATTTTTATAAAATCAGGAAAAAATACAAAATAAAAAATACAAGAAAAAATATACAAAATAAAAATGAGTACAAAAAGAAAACAAAATAAAGAGAATAAATAAAGATAACAATTAAAATAAGACTTGATTTGGGCCTTGTTAAATAATTTTGCCCAGCCCAAGTCGTTTAATCCAGTCCAAGCCCAAAAAACCATGCCTCACCCAGTCCAGTTCTTTATCAAAACGACGTCGTTCAGCTTTTATTTGATCTTGGCCATTAATTTCCTATGATCCGACGGCCAGGAAATTTTCCCCCTTTTTTTTTTTTTACATATAACTGTCTGAAAATCATTAAACTTTAAAAAAAAAACATATGTCTTTCTTCCTAGTATCCCCACCTTTTTTCCTTGTAACGCCGCCGCCCCGCCGTGCTCCACCCTATCTCCACCCTTCTCCACCTCACTCCGCCCCATCGCCGCCGGCCGAAAATCGTCGCCGGCGGCAGCGCAACCCCAATCAACCCAAAATTTACACCCTTAACTCCTTTTCCCCTCCTCTTTCCAACCCCCAACATAGTTTTGCTCAAATCCCGACCAAACGTTTTAAATCTTCAATCGAAACTCTCCGGCCAAGACATTAACTCGTCCAAGTCCGTCCAAATTAACACCCTAGTTTCCCATGTTTCTCCTCTTTCCATATCTAATCATAGTTTTCTGTGAATCGCTCCCAGGCCCGTCGAATTTTAAATCTCAGATTTCACCAAAACCCTAATTTTCCCAAAACCTCGTCAAACTGATACTATGCCACCTCCTCACCCCCTCATGGAAAATTCACTGTCACTGATGTTCAAGTCATGCCCAAGACACTCAAATTTTGAATCAAAGAGGCGACATGAATGTTCGAGTCAAGCTATGAGTTCTCGTCTTCATTTTTTCATGTTCCTTCTGTTTCTTCTGGCTGAGACAATAAATACCTCTCTCAATTTCCTGATTAGTTTTACTTTGTGTAATTTCGACACTGATTTGATTTTCTTTAGTTTAAGTTTAATTTTAGTCTAATGGTTGTCTTGGTCTGTTAGTTTAAATGTTAGATGTCAGTTTAATTAGTTCAAGCAATCAATTGTTAGTTTAATTGGATTTCTTGTGTATTTGCTTTCCTTTGTTGATAATAGTCTGCCTGTCTGGTTGTAATTTGATTAGGGATTAGTTTGAGTTTTTTAGTAATTGATTTTTTATTAGTTGTTAGTTTAGTGGTTGATTGATTAATCTTATTTGATCGATGGTATGGTAATATTGATGTTTTAGAGTCGTTTCATCTGTTTGGATATAGCTGATTGGGTTCTAGGTTAGTAGTTAATTAACCATAGCCAAATGGTAATATGGTTTGGGGTTGGTTCAATAAGGGCTGGTAATTCTGAGGGGAGGATGGGGGTATTTTGGTCATAAAAAATGGAATGATTTGCCAAAACAGTAAATTCAGAATGTAAATAAGGGTAAGACAGACTTCTAGATAATGAGAAACTTGCAGTAACATAAAATAGAAACCTCCAGAAGCTTCTAGATGGGGGTTCTAAGGCAAAAATTTAGGAATTTAAGATACTTACTTGAGTAACAAGTCAATAAATAAGGGACTAATATGAAAATAAAGAAGGGACTAAAGTGTAAAATAAGAGATCTGAAGTTGCACCTCATTATGCCTATAAAAGGGCATTCCCATGCCTTGTTTCACAAGTTTTGGAGCCTCACAAAATTCCCTCCCTTTTTCTCTGCAAGTTTCAGATCTGAAACTTGAGATCAAAACTCAAAAATCTTCAAAAATCAAAAACAAAAACAGTAGTGATTCCCAGAAAAACCAAAAACAACAAAAACTCTTCAAAATAACCAAACAAAAAAAAAATACTTTCCATTAGATACTTTGGGTTAATTTCAGCTTTCAATTAGTAATTCTCATTTTTCTAGTTTAGTATTTGTTTGTGGAACTTCAGATTGTCACTGGGTTTGACTTTGAGTAAATTTGGTCTGCTTAAACTGTTTTTTTTGTGAAGTTTGGGTTGTTGGAAAGTTTCTGAGGTCTGTGGTTCAATTTCGAACTTGTTTGGTACTGTTTGAACCATTTTGGTTGTGTGACTGGCCTTCTGAAAATCCTGGGTTCAATTTTGGGTTCAATTGGGTGCTTCAGTAGTGGATGTGTTGCTGTGATTGATTTATCTTTGGATTTTAAAACTTATTTCTGAATTTGCTGAGTTAACCGATCAATTACTGGATCTGGAAACTTTCCTGGGTTGTTGATTTAGTTTCTCTGAGTTTGCTTGCTACTGATCTGCTATTATATTGGTGGTCGCTGACCTCCTCTTTCTTCTTCTTTCATTTTGCAATAACTCCAGGTACACATTCGAATCCTCATGTAATTGTGAGTTTGAACATGGAATGAATTGCACATTTATGTGATCCTGAGAACTGCTGCTAGACTGTAGGAGTTACATAGATGTTAGAATTGTTAAGTATAGTTAAGTGATGATTTGTTGTATGTAAACTTGGATTTAATTTCTATCCATGGACTGTTAACTAATTCAGGGACTTATGCGAATTCTCTAGTCAGTAGGTAACTCGATCTGATTTGAATGTCCAGTTGATATTATTGAATATTAATTAAAACTGTTGAATTCAAAGTAGAAGTTAAAATTCAAACTGGAAATGGGTTTGAGCCAGTCATGATTTAACGTTGAAGCCAGTTCAAATGTGATAATAGCTTAACCAGACCAGTTTAGTAATATATCTATCCGTCATTTCAACATATGCATGAGAATAATTGCTTAGATAACGTGTGCATTTGAATGGCGATCGTTAAATTGATATTAGGATCTGTGAGTATTCATGAATTTGGTTCACCAAGTTTATAAGTTTATTTTAGTTAATAACATCCCTTAGTTTGATTGAAACCTTAAATAAACACCTTCAGTTATCTGCCTGGCTGAGTACTAGATTACAATCAAAACAATCAATACTAGCTTGATTTAAGTGAATAAATGTGAGACAATCTACGAGTAATTGTAATAGCCTTTTTCAAAAGGTTCGAATGAGCGGCCCAGGCCCATCTCTGATGGCCGTGCACATTTAAGTCTGGGCTGAAATCAATGCATAGCCTATTTTGGGCGTGGGCATTTGCCTTAGTCCAACAACAAACTAATTAAGATCCTCCTTTTATTTGTAGAGACGATAATAATAGAAAAACCATAGTCATTTCGAGATTAACCTTTAAATAATAAATGAGACGAGCCTTGCCACATGAAACGCATAAATTGCGGGGCCCTCAATAAATGGTTGAATTAGAATATCTAGAATTCGGGATGAGCCATTTAGCGAATTTCACGGCCTTCCCCAAAATAATAATACGTTAGAATATTTAGGCGTGTATTTTAATAATATTACTTTCCTAAATACGGGTGCACATTTATGTGATCCAAATCCAAATCTCAACGGAGTCGA
>MU695830.1:3076-23989 GCA_026770625.1 Nicotiana glauca
GAGGATGTTGAGGTGGATGTGTGGGCACACTAGAAAGGATAAGATTAGGAATGATGGCACTTGGGAGAAGGCGCACGTGGCCCCTATTGATGACAAGATGCGGGAAGCGAGGCTCAGATGGTTCGGACATGTACAGAGGAGAAGCCCAGATGCTCCAGTAAGGAGGTGTGAGCGGCTGGTCGTGGAAGGCACGAGAAGAGGCAGAGGGCGACCTAAAAAGTATTGGGGAAAGGTTATCAAGCATGATATGGTGAGGCTTCAGATTTCCGAGGACATGGCACTTGTTAGGAAGCTATGGAAGTCGCGTATTACGGTTGTAGGCTAAGAGGTAGTGGACTAGTTCGGTGGGTTTTTGTCTAAGATAGTTAGGGGCAATGTCGAGTTTTACTATTTTCTATTTTCGAAGTAGGATCCATTTACAAACCATCGTTTTTGCTTTGAATTATTATTATTATTATTATTTTTCTTTTCCTGCTTTCTATGTTCCTTTTACCGTATGATTTCCGCGGTGAATCTAATACTCTCTTCTTTTGTCTTTTTTATTATCTTGAGCCGAGGGTCTTTCGGAAACAGCCTCTCTACCCCCTTGGGGTAGGGGTAAGGTCTGTGTACACACTACCCTCCCCAGACTCCACTTGTGGAATTTTACTGGGTTGTTGTTGTTGTTACTTTATTTGGATTAATAAATATAGATATATTATAATTAAATATAAAAAACAAAAAATAAATATATAAAAAAATAACTACCCATTCAAATTGGGTGGGAGTAGTTTCAAGTTGGATTATTTAAATTATTTTAAAATAAAAGGCAAAAAAAGCTATAAAAATAAAAAAAGAGAAGAACTACCCATTCATATCGGGAAGTAGTTTCAAGTTGGAGTTTTAAAATAATTTTAAAATAAAAAATAAAATTAAAAAATAATGAATTACCAATTAAAATTTGGGAGTAATTTCAAATTTGATTTTTAAAAAATTATTTTAAAATTAAAAAAATGAAAATAAATAAATTAAAAAACTTTTAGAGAAAATATTAAATAAATTAATATGCTAATAAATATTTCTATTAAAAATGTAATAATATTAAATATTAGATGATATAATAAAGAAAAATACATAACAAAAATTTTATTCAATGCGCTCTCCGTATAAGTCCCGACAGTTTAACAAAGATTTTATTCATTAAAATTCAGATAATATTATTAAGAGCAACAGAATAAAATTTAAAGCAAAAAAATATTTCATCAGTAATAAATTATATATCTTCTCAAATATTACAAAAAGAAAGCAAATACTAAACAATGGCTAATATAATAAAGAAAAATATAGAACTAAAGTTATTGGTTATTATTTTTAAATTTAAATATTTGAAAATAATAAAATAAAATAAAAACTAACATATATATATATATATATATATATATATATATATATATATATATATATATATATATTGGTTCTTTTATTTTAATTAATAAATATAGATATCTTATAATTAAATATAATTAAAAAAATAAAAATAAATATAAAATAATAACTACCCATTCAAATTGGGTGGGAGTAGTTTCAAGTTGGAGTTTATAAACTATCTTAAAATAAAAAGCAAAGAAAAATTAGCTATAAAAAAAAAAAGAAAGATAGAAAAAACTACTCATTCAAATCGGGATGTAGTTTCAAGTTGAAGTTTTAAAATAATTTTAAAATAAAAAATGAAATTAAAAAAAATTACCAATTCAAATTTGGGATTATTTTCAAGTTGGAGTTTTAAAATTATTTTAAAATAAATAAAATAAAAATAAAGACATAAAAAAACTTTCAGAGAAAAATATTTAATAATATAATATGCTAATAAAACTTTCTATTAGCCATGTAATAATATTAAATATTAGAAAATATAATAAAAAAATACATAACAAAAAATTTATTCAATGCGCTCCGTATATAAGTCCTGTTAGTTTAACATAGATTTTGTTCATTAAAATTTAGATAATATAATTAAGAACAATAGAATAAAATTTTAAAAAAAAATATTTCAACAGTAATAAATTATAAATCTTCTCATATATGACAAAAAGAAAACGAATATTAAATATTGGTTTATAATAAAAAAGATATAGAACAAATATCGTATTGACAAGTAAGATTACAATTGAATTTTATCAAAGTAATACAATCTAATAGGATCAAACAAGCCCGATTATAATTTAATTTAATTAATATTTTTTAATACTGATAAGATTATTAGTACTATATCAAAAGGCAACGACATTGATAAATAAAGTCAAATACAGTCAAACACAACAACATTCTCAAACATACATTGTATGAAATAATATTAAAATTAGAATCGTGAAGTCATCACTGCCGCAAAGTCATCAGAGAATACATTGTTTCAGACTGTATCCAAAATAGAATTTTTTTGTATCCGAAGTCAACGAGTCATCACTCATCAGAAACGGCTCAATAGAGTAGGTGGCCTAAAGCCAAATCTTAACACGAGACCTTAGACATATTTAATAAAATTTTCATATTTTTCTTTTTGACCTTTATTTTTTAGCCTTTGCTGCTAATTATTTATTTTATGATTAATTTTTATAGAGTAATTTTTATGAGGTTCGGTCAATTTTGCTACTTTCTCGGACACAACCAATATTTTATTTCACTCCAAAAATACAAGTAAAATAATACTAAAGAAAGAAGATACAAATGCCTTAAGAAGATAAAAAACAAATAAAATGTGTGTTTAAATCTTGAATATTAGACCTTCTTTTACAGGATGAAATTCTCCCCAAAATGAAGTACCCCACCGATGTGGGATGAACTTTTGACATATTTAACAATAATTTATAAACATATAAAAAAAGGGTAAATTTTGGGGCCTCCTATTTTTGGGGCCTAAAGCTTTGGCCTTAGTGGCCTGGGGGTTGAGCCGGCACTGCGAGTCATGAAGAGAAGTCACAAACATGGGGATCTAGTTATACAAGGATACAAATAACGAAAAATATACTATATACAAGATGTATTCACTAGTATAATAATAGAATTTAAGGTGTATCCAAAATAGAATTTTCCATGTCCGGAGATGATTCAGATTTTTGGAAAGAAGAGAATCTCAAACCTCAAATCGAGAAGACGACCCAGATCACTACGGGAAATTCCAAAGCAAGAGAATCTACTCGAACATAAATTGATTTGCAATGCTGAAGCATTTGGCAAAGATTTGTGAGAGTAATTGCTAGAGAATAACTGAATAATTTAGCCAGGTAATTCAACGGTGATTTTATCACTAGCTGCTCCATTTTCGATTGCATCTCCATCGGGGGCGATAGAATTGGTCCATCTGATGTTGCATTAACTTCAGAAGAGAAACTGAGAATTTTATATGGATCAGGGACATGGTTCGACTGTTTAGAGGAAGTAAAAATGGCGGAATCATCGGCGCCGGTGGCAGTGGCATCATTGGCGGACTCAGAAGTTTAAAGGAGGAATCAAATCTCTGGGACGACAGAGGAGGTTCGTATCCAAGATAGGGTTAGAAATCCGTTAGAGGGTATTTGTTATAAAACCCAAAGTGTAACAAGGAATAATAATTATTTTAAATTGGATTTGTTTATGGTAAATAGATTTATCACGATCCAAAATTCCACCAAGTCGTAATGACACCTAAATCAACCTAACTAGGTAAGGCCAATAGTAAAAGTCACTATTATTGTAAGAGACCAACATGGATAATGAATAAAATAGCCAAAGAGTTTAATACAACTATCCCAACAACTGATAGTACAAGTCATGAGTGACTATAAATAAAAGTACAACTATAGTTTGAGGAGAAAAACATCATCTGTTTGAAATTTACATAAACAGAGTTATAACTTATAATCTACCACGAACAAATGGCAGCTTATATCAGGAGTGATGGCACGTCTTCAATGCTAGGCTCTCGAACTCCTCTTCGATATCTGCACGCAAGATGTAGAAGTGTAAATATGAGTATAACCGACCTAATGTGTACTCAATAAGTATCTTAAATAATTTCGGTGAAGTAGTGACAATATTTTTAAGCAAAAAAAAGTACTCACTAATGTAATCTGTTCAGTTAAATGTGCAATAGAAATAATATTAAAAATAATAAAGTAGATTACCATTACAAATATGTTAAATTAATTTGTGAGACAACATCCTTCGTACTCTATAAATGTACAAATGCATATGATATTGAAAGTAGTCTAGTATGTGCTGCATTTAAATTTTAAGAAAGTATATGGAGCAGTTATAGTAATTAATCCAAACACCAATTAATGCCACGAGGAATTCTAAACATGAGTATTGTATGGGGTCAAATTTGACCCTATACGTCTTTACGTCAAGAGGGTACGACCTCCCTCGTATACCTCTTATAACAGGGTTATGGTTTAGACGTGAGGGCGCGGACGACGTCACTCACTGCTAGGCGTTCTCGCTAAGAGGACGTCGACTACGTTCCAATATTTTTATTATTATTTTAAAGGAGACCCCTTCTTATATAAAGTGGGCCTCCCCATTGTAAAGAGGATCAATATTATTATATAATAATACAACTCTTTCATTCTCTCATATCTCTATCTACTTCTTAACTTTGACAAGCAACTGTTCTTAAGTTCTTCATTTTGCAATATCCAATCTATCATAACTATATTGATTTCATATCTCTAGGTTAATTATATTTGGTTACGATTTACCCTTTTCATCTTTTTGATTGTTTTAAGCTTGCAAAGTAACACTTAACTTTTGAGCCAAACAATTTGGCGTCGTCTGTGGGGATTTCGAGAATCAAAGTCATAATATCCACCTAGAGATCAACCCCCCACCTTTCTCTACACCACTCAAAAATCAAAGATGTCTGAAAATGACACCAGATCCAAAGCTATAATGGGGGTCACATCCAACCTTCTTGGTCCTCTCAACGAGGTCAATGACGATGCCATCATCAACGCAACTCCTAGCACCGCACTAGGTGCAGAGATCTCACCTTCTCCCTCCGAGGATCCAGCAACCTTGCACGACAAAGGAGCTTCCACATCAGCTGTCAATGAAGCACCCTCGGTAGTCAAAAAGCTACTGGAAGAGTGGCTGACAAGCACCCTAAGCGGTTTGGTTGAGAAATCACCACAAGGCAACGTCAGGTCGGTGCCAACGATAAGTGTCACCGCTGCCACGGGCGAACAGGAAGAAATACGAGCAAACAATCAACCCATCGAGGCGCAGACCAGCGATGGCACGCTGACTGCCATCCTAAAAAAGATGGAGGAAATGGAAAACGAAAACAAAGCACTCCGTGACCAGATGAAGGAACACCAGGAGAGGGTCGACAAAATCCCCGGAGCCACTAAGTTGCTACCAAAACGCGATATGGGAAGGTTCGTAGAGCAGCTATACGCTGAGGAAGCTGTCCCCTACTCTATCCCAAAAACCTTCAAGATGCCTCCTTACTTGAGGGTGTACGATGGAACCACAGATCCCGAGGATCATCTGATCCACTACGTCACTGCCATGAAGGGCAACGACCTATCGAAAGAACAGGTACCGTCGGTGCTACTGAAAAAGTTTGGCGAGACGTTGACCGAAGGGGCCTTAACATGGTATTCCCAGTTGCCTGCTAAGGCCATATCAACGTTCGAAGAAATGGCGGATAAGTTCGTCACTGCCCACGTGGGTGCAAAGAAAGCGGAAGCAAGGGTCAACGATATCTTCGCCGTCAGACAAACCACAGGTGAAGGGCTCAGGGACTTCCTAGCCAGATTTAACAAGGTAAGGATGAGTCTACCGAATGTGTCATAAGGTATGGCAGTCGCCGCCTTCCAGAACGGACTAAGCAGGGACGACTCGAGGGCAACTAAGAAGCTGCTGAGCCGCCTCATGAAATATCCCCCTACAACATGAGAAGAAATTTATAACGCCTATTGCGCCGAGGTACGAGCGGACGAGGATGATCTCAATGGGCCGACCCAACGGTTGACAACAATACACTCAGAAACAAGAAAAGATCAGCGTCATGAGGGACGTCGAGAACACCTCCCACGCTCCAACAGAGATCGACATCAGCCATACACCAGATCTTCCAATCCACCGCCCAGACATACGGATGCGTTACAGTGACACATCGCCCCACTCCGAAACAAAAGAGGTACGCCCCCTTATTATCAGCACATAACTTTTGCGTGTCTCCTTCAGAAATAGTGTACGCACTGGAGAAGATAGGCACCAAGGTGCAATGGCCTCAGAAGATGAAGTCAGATCCCGACACGAGAAAGTCAAACGTCCTGTGCGAGTTCTATCTGGAATGAGGACACAAAATCGAAGACTGCATAGGTCTACGACAAGAAGTAGTCAGGATGCTGAATCAACTATATCTGAAAGAGCTACTCAGCAACAAAGGAAAAATCAACTTTGCACGCGGACGAGAACAATCCTGTGGGCCGCCATAGCCGCCCTCCCCAACACGAACAATAAACATGATCGTCGGCGGTGGTAACGACTCAACGATCAATCACATTAAGTTCGCCAACACTCACAGGCTGAAGCGGACCATCTCCCACGAACGGTGTGATGACTTCGAAGGTAGTATCACCTTCGATAAGTTTGACGCCGACGGTTTGCCTTTCCCTTACTATGATGCTTTGGTTATTACTTTACGCATTATTGATACGGATGTCAAAAAAGTCATGATCGACGATGGAAGCGGTGCCTGTATTATCCACCCGAGGGTCCTTGCACAAATGGGACTAGAGGATAGGGTAATACCGCGTTGCATAACACTAACCGGTTTTAACAATGCGGAGGAACGGACGTCAGGAGAAATAACACTGCCCGTCCTTGCGGGAGAAGTCACGCTGGAAACAACTTTCCACGTGATGAACCAGGAGACGACGTACAACGTCATCATAGGACGCCCATGTATACATGCCATGCGAGCGGTCCCTTCAAGCCTTTACCAGGTGGTCAAATTCCCTACCCCATGGGGAATATTTAGCATCAGGGGGAGCCGCGCACCGCACAAGAGTGCTACAAAATACCCAAGACTGCGCCCACACCTAACAACCAAGAGGGGCAAGCGCGGAGGCATAGCAATTAGCCGTGTAGGGGACTAAAAATCAACCCGATCGTGGAAGCATGTAAAGCAATAGTCGAAGATCTTGACCCAGTCCAATTAGACGATACCAACCCAGCAAGGAAAGTCTACATCGGCCACGACCTCACCAACCCAAGTAAGTATCATGAATTTCTAACTAACCACGCAGATCTGTTTGCTTTTTCCCATTCAGATATGCCAGGGATTTCGCGAGATATCGCCACTCACAAGCTGAACGTCGACCCGCTGCATCCACCGGTACGACAAATGAGAAGGAAATTACTACTCACCAACGGCTCCATCAGGGAATTAAAGTACCCTCAATGGATCTCCAACGTCATCATGGTTAAGAAGAAGAACGGGAAGTGGAGGACGTGCGTAGATTTCACCGACCTAAATAAAGCATGCCCAAAGGATTCATTCTCGCTTCTCCACATCGACCAATTGATCGAAGCCACCGCAGGATACAAACTGTTGAGTTTCTTAGGCGCCTATTCCGGCTACAATCAAATCATGATGGTCGAGGAAGATCAGGAGAAGACGACCTTCATCACCCACCAAGGAACCTACTGCTACAAAGTGATGCCCTTTGGGCTAAAAAATGCAGGGGCTACATACCAATGATTGGTCACCAAGATGCTCAAAGATCAGCTCGGTAAGGCCATGGAAGTCTATATCGACGATATGAACGAGAAAAGAAGATCACATCGACCACCTAAAAGAAGCCTTCAAAATATTGAGGAGGTACGGGATGAAACTGAATCCCGAGAAATGCGCTTTCGGCATGGCCTCAGGAAAATTTTTAGGATTCCTCGTATCCCAATGAGGTATCGAAGTCAACCCAAACCAAATCAAGGCAATAGATGCGATACCCGAGGTACTGAACATCAAAAAGCAGGTGTAAAAGTTAACTGGCCGAATAGCCGCCCTATCCAAATTCATCTCACGATCCTCCGACAGATGCCACAAATTTTTCAATGTACTGAGAAAGGACAATAGATTGCAGTGGAACGAAAAATGCGTCAAAGCCTTGAGAGAATTGAAGGCGTATCTGTCCTCGCCTCCACTACTGGCCAAAGCAGACCCGGGCGAGTCCCTGCTGGTATACCTGGCCGTGTCAGAAGTCGCCGTCACCGCAGTATTGGTTCGCGAGACTAAAGGTACGCAATCCCCTATCTATTACATTAGAAAAACCTTAGTGGACGCCGAAACACGGTATCCACACCTTGAAAAACTAGCCCTGACACTGGTCACAGCTTCACGGAAGCTCATACCCTATTTCTAATGCCACCCTATAAAAGTAGTGACTACCTTCCCCTTGAGAAGCATACTATATAAGCCTGAATTATCAGGCAGGCTCGCCAGATGTGCCATAGAGCTCAGCGAACACGATATCTTGTACCTCCCGAGAATCGCCATCAAGTCGCAAGTCCTCGCCGACTTTGTGGCCGACTTCAGCGTAAAGATACTACCAGAGGTGGAACAAGAGGCACATCGTGCCCCCTCCAACACTGACCTATGGGCTCTCTATACGGACGGTGCCGCTAATGCCTCGGGATCGGGACTGGGACTTGTCCTCAAAGTTCCCACGGGCAAAATAATTTGCCAGTCCATACGATACCCCGAGATGACTAACAACGAGGCAGAATATGAAACCGTTATCGCAGGTATAAAGTTGGCTATCAAGTATGGAGCTCGCTGACTTATTCTCCATTGTGACTCCCAACCCGTGGTAAACCAAGTCACTGGGACTTACCAAATCAAAGAGCAGAGATTACAAAAGTACCAGGCGGAGATCTACAGATTAATAGCCGAACTCGACGAGTGCCGCTTTGAGCAGGTTCCCAGGGCACAGAATGCCGAGGCGGATGGCCTGGCAAAACTGGCCACAGCTACCAAAAACTTCGACAAAGAGAGCGTGGTCACCCTCCTCCATTCGGCCATTGATCATACCGAGATACTCTCATTAAATTTAACTTGGGACTGGCACAACCAGTTCATGTCCTACTTGCAGGAAGGGACACTCCCGCCTAACAAAAAAGAAGCCAAAAAGCTCTTCGTACAGGCCGCCCGATACTGCCTGATAAATCACGAGCTCTACAAAAGGACCTTTGGCGTACCCCTGGCCAAATGCCTAGGTCCTAATCAAACGAACTGGTACTCGAGGAAGTACACGAGGGCCATCGCGGCGCCCATACAGGCAACCGCGCCCTCGTGCGCTGCCTAATATGGGTCGGCTACTATTGGCCAACTATGAAGAAAGATGCGACAGAATATGTCCGTCGATGTGAACAATGCCAGAGGTTTGCCCCCATGATACACCAACCAGGAGAACCTCTCCGCTCAATCACTTCCCCGTGGCCTTTCATCAAATGGGGAATGGACATAGTCGGCCCATTATCGGCAGGACGAGGAAAGTTACGATTTCGATTAGTTTTAACCGACTATTTTTTCAAATGGGTAGAAGCAGGTGCGTACGCCCAAATACGTGAACAGGAAGTCATCGCGTTCATATGGAAGAACATCATCTTCCGCTTCGGCATTCCTAAAGAAATCACCTGGGACAACGAGCGACAGTTCATCGGTCAAAAAACAACCGAATTCTTCGACAAGTGGCATATTAAACGAATACTCTCCACGCCATACCACCTCGCCGCCAACGGTCAAGCAGAATCGTCCAACAAAATGATACTAAACATACTGAAAAAGAAGCTCGAAGACGCCAAAGGGCTATGGCCTGAGCTACTACCAGAAGTACTATAGGCACACCGAACCATACCTAAATCCTCCATGGGAGAAACGCCATACTCACTGGTCTACGAAACCGACACTGTCATATTGTTCGAAGTAGGCGAACCAAGCCTTAGGTATTCACATACAAGTGGAGATGAAAATGACTTGAACAGACTTCAAGACCTCGATGAGGCCGAGGAAAAAAGAGAAATGGCCCACATAAGGATGGTGGCCCAGAAACAGCAAATCAAAAGGTACTACAACAAGAGGGACAAGATACGATCACTCAAAGTGGGTGACTACGTCCTCAAAGCTAAAACCTTGGCATCAAAAGACCCAAGTGAGGGAAAACTGGGCACGAACTGGGATGGACCATACAAAATCACTGCGGCAGCATATAAAGGGTCATTCTAACCGGAAACAATGGAAGGAAAAACACTCCAAAACAATTGGAACGTCGCCCACCTCAAGTATTTCCATTTCTGAAAGGCACCTCCCGAGTCATACTCTTTTTCCCTTACCCGAGTTTTGTCTCAATTGGGTTTTCTCGGGAAGGTTTTTAACGAGGCGGCAGAGGAGATGCTCAGAGATACTCACGAGGCAAGTTTGACACACCAGCTACTCCGCACGCCCTCCCAACTGGCATGCCAAAGGGACTGGACTAACACCATCTCCAATGTATAAAAGGCTACGGCCATCTCTAATGTATGAAAGACTACGACCATCTCCACTGTATGAAAGGCTACGGCCATCTCCAATGTATGAAAGGCTACGACCATCTCCAATGTATGAAAGGCTATGACCATCTCCAATGTATGAAAGGCTACGACCATCTCCAATGTATGAAAGGCTACGACCATCTCTAATGTATGAAAAGCTACGGCCATCTCCAATGTATGAAAGGCTACGGCCATCTCCAATGTATGAAAGGCTACGACCATCTCCAATGTATGAAAGGCTACGGCCATCTCCAATGTATGAAAGGCTACGACCATCTCCAATGTATGAAAGGCTACGACCATCTCAAATGTATGAAAGGTCACGACCACCTCTAACGTATAAATGGCCAAGGCCACTGTCATAATAAGTCGACCTAGCTCGACTACGACAAATTAACTCGACACAGTCAAAGTCACGTACATGGCCACAACCATCTCTAACGTATAAATGGCCAAGGCACTGTCGTAATAAGTCGACCTAGCTCGACTACGACAAATTAACTCGACACAGTCAAAGTCACGTACATGGTCACGACCATCTACAATGTATAAGTGGCCAAGGCCACTGTCGTAATAAGTCGACCTAGCTCGACTACGACAAATTAACTCGACACAGTCGAAGTCACGTACATGGTCACGACCATCTCCAACATATAAATGGCCAAGGCCACTGTCGTAATAAGTCGACCTAGCTCGACTACGACAAATTAACTCGACACAGTCGAGGTCACGTACATGGTCATGACCATCTCTAACGTATAAATGGCCAAGGCCACTGTCGTAATAAGTCGACCTAGCTCGACTACGACAAATTAACTCGACACAGTCGAGGTCACGTACACGGTCACGACCATCTATAACGTATAAATGGCTAAGGCCACTATCATCACTAAGTTGAGCTAGCTCGATCACGACAAACAAAACAACTCGACAACGGCCGATATCACATACATAACTACGGCAAGCACACGAAATAAAAGATACGGAGGGAAATAGCAAAAGAGCAGCTTCTATTATCCTCAAAGGAAGTATATATGTACAAAGGGATCTATTTACGTCCCTACAAAACTACAAAAGCAAAATAAATACAAGTCCTAGCCACTACCACCCTATCCGCCGTCACCCGCTGGTTTATCATCTTTTCCGCTGCCACCTCGGTTTGATAAGCCGCAGAGATCCAGGATCCGAAAGCTAGACGGTTAACGTCTTCTGAGGTATAGCCCGTCCGGTCTGGGGAATCGAAACTATACCCACAGGCTTTTCGGGCGACCCGGACAAAAACGACGCTGGTCCTCAACCTCTGCCTCAGTGGCACGACCTGCGGCAAGCAAGTTCTTAAACACACCCAGCTTGGCTTCGGTGTATACCCACATGTCCCGTGCCTCGCCAGGCACACCGTCATCAAACCTAGTCGTAGCAGATAGCTTAAGAGTATCAATCTCGGCCGTCTTGGCATTAAGCTCGGCGGTTAAGGCGTCGACCTCGGCATGCAAATTAGCGGCCTCTGCCGCTACCCCACGGTCGATCTCCAACTCATCCTCCTTTGACTGGAGAAGAGTCTCCAATTCAATATTCCGAGCCAAGACGGCCATTAATTGATCATCCACCTCCTCCAGCTAATCTACTCGCTTTCGCAGCTGAGCCTCCGACTGCTCCAGGCCTACATGAAAAACTTGAAACTGGGGGTCTTGGGCGAATAGGTCCGCCAACGTCTGATGCTTGGCACGACATGTTGCACATCCTTTTTTACGCTACCACACCCAGCGAAGGGTGTAGTAAAGGGAATTTTTCCAATTAAAGGACAATCGAAACAGGATTTATTATAAACAGTTGGAGTCGCCACTTGAGAGATTTTTGGTGTCCCAAGTCACCGGTTTGAATCCCGAATCGAGGAAAAAGTTGACTCCATATTACAGTCTACGAATCAAAAATCCGGATAAGGAATTCTATTAACCCGAGAGAAGGTGTTAGGCATTCCCGAGTTTCGTGGTTCTAGCGCGGTCGCTGAACTGCTATATTCGGCTTAATTGCCTGATTTTAGTACATGTTCAAACCTATGTGCATTTTTAATTTTTAACCGCTTTTGATTATTATTATTTTATAAAAATTGCAACGTCGTGAAAACACATCTCAAACCACGTCACATCAATGTACCCGTGATTATTGACATATTTTGACTCCGTTGAGATTTAGATTTGGGTCACATAAATGTGCACCCGAGTTTATAAAAGTGAGATTATTAACACGCGCCTAAAGAGTCTAACGCGTTATTATTTTGGAGAAGGTCGTGCAATTCGATAAACAGCCTGTCTCGAAATCTAAGTATTTTAATATATACCTTTATGAGGGCCCCGCAGTTTGTGCGTTTTATTTGGCGAGGCTAGGCTCATTTATTTTATTTAAAGGTCCATCCTAAAGTAAACTATGATATTCTACATTATTTGTCTCTAAAAAAGAAAGCCTAATTAATTAACATGCTTGAAAAGGCCATAACTTATTATTATTAGATCAAAATGACTGCAAACGGAAAATTGCACTTAAACTCGTACAAAGGGGGATTGTTTCGTTCTTTATTATATTAGTGAATATACTATAGTTAAGATTGAAAATAGAACATGAGATCGACAACAATATTATCCAAACAAACTAACTATTCTCTAACTAATTTAAACTAACATTATTAAATGAATTGAACTATTGAATTAACTTCATGAAATTCAAAGCCATTTGGAATTCCTTCTTTTACAATTATTTGAAATTAAAACTAACCTTAATCACTAATGCTCACTCGATGGTTTGTTAAGCTTAATCAACGCTTGGAAAATCTATTATCATTAGCACTTAAAGGAACATTAACAAGTCGTATTTGAACCCAACTCGTGCCTACTGGTAGAATGCAGGAACACATTGATAAACTGATGATTAATCAACTCAAATCCTAATACCACTATAGCTACGAACTACGGGCTGAGTTACTTCTACTGAAATACAAAAACTCTTACAAATTTTGGAGTAGTTCTGAACAAACCAACAGTCTACAAATAAAACACAATAATACAACAAAGTCCATAATTTATAAAGAAACAGTCTATGGTTACTAATCATACAAGTCAACACTTGACTACTTTAAACAACTACATTTTTTATATCTATTTGCTACAAGTATATAACTATCCAACAGATATATTCTAGGATCCATAATCGAGCAGTTTTTATTCCATTTTTCAAGCTCGGAACTACAACAGAGATTCAAAATGTGTACATGAATTGGAAACACAAGAAGAAGAAGAAGGAATAGTCAGCAGCAACAGATCAGTAACAGCAATCCAAGTCAAATTCAAAGCCCAGAGTTGTTTGAAAACCAAACAGGAATGAAACAGGCCAACATGAATAACCAAGGAATAACACCCAAAAATAACCAAAACTTGACTCAATTGAACCCAGACTGATCTGTAATTGAATCCAGGTGAACCAGTAGACCTCAAAGATTCAAAGCAGAGAACTTCAAAATATTTGAGGTTATGAGAGAGCTGAACTACTGGTCAAGAGTGGGACAGTTGAACCAAAGCAATGAAACAGTAAGAGAACCTTTCTAAATGATCTGGAAAGTTGAATGTCTCAACTCTCTATCTTTCTCAAACTCACTGGTACAATAGAACCAAGTGCCTATGCTTATATTAGCCTGTTTTTCAATTCTCAGAAACTCTCTCTCAAAATGTGATTCCTAAGCTCTAAAAATTTCTCTCAATACTTGTATTTTCAAAGCTCTCCTAACTTTTCAACTGACCAAGAGGAGAACCAAGAGGAGAATAAGAACTGATTTAAAATGTGTGACCTCTGAAAATGATTCAAAAGCCAACTCCTTTAAGCTCTCAACACCGACCTTTTTCAGACTAAAAGCCAGCCTCTTTAATGTCTTAGAAAAATGTTCCAGTTCTCTTCAACTCTCAATCTCTGTCTCAGTATATGTTTTTTTTCCTTTTAGATTTTCAGAGTATACCCTCAGTATATTCTTATGTGTGTGTATGGCCGAAAATGCCTAAAAAGATCTCCCTCTTATATATTTTTCAAACTCTTTTTCTCCTGATTTTAGGCAACTAGTGGACAATAAATTAACTTATTTTAGACCTTAAAATCAGAAAGTTGTCTCCAGTACTAGTTGTCTATTGACTGTTCAATCCCGCTTAGAATTGTCTCCATTAAGTTCATTAACAGCCTTTAGTCAATTATTTATGTGATCTAATTTTCCAAAATACCCCCTGAAACTACTGAAATCACAATCCTACCCCAATCTAATTACCCTTCAATCTATACCAGACCCCCAAACAGCTATAACCAATTTTCATATCAACTGAATGACTAAAGCTAAATTCTGAACTGAATTTAAATCGAAATCATGTTAACACTAACACAGAACTCGACAGAATCCTTTAAGCTGAATCAAAATCACATTGATACTTAACAGTAGACTCAACAACAGTTTGTAATTTGGCCTTAAATTAGATCAATGGTATCACAACAATCAGAACAACACCACATTGAGCTATAATTGGTATAGATACAAGGAATAAATCAATACGAAACCTAGCCAAGAACACATGAACATTGTAAACACACTGAACGAGAAACAACACTGAACCAATATGCATAAGACAAATAGCTACGAATAGCAGGGGACCCAACATCACACGAGAATGAAACAAATCGAGGTAACAAACAACAATTGACTAGAACTACAGAGCTATAATCAAAGCGAATTAATTGACGAAACTACTTATACCATATTTCAATTGACAGAAGAAAACTGGACCAAGAAAAGTCCGAAATAGAAGAGAGAGAAAAAATAAAAGATGTTGAAATACCACGAAGCTTAAACAGATAAACAACGACAAAAATAGAAAAGAAAACGAAGTAAAATACCTTAAAATTGTAGCCCAGACTCCAATCAGTTCCCATTGAAACTTCAATTTTAACTTTTGAGGTCCAAACGGACTTTAATCGAGTGTTCTCGACTGAAAACACTCGACTAAAGTCGATTAAGAACCTCAAATTTCCCCTTTACTCGGGCAGGTTCTAGGTTTTGGCTCTCTAGGTTTTGTCCAGTTGATTTAACATTTGGCAAGTTCCAGCTCGATTCGAGCTGAAATATTATGGTATTTGGGATGAGGGTAGTCTAGAGGTTCAGGGGTGTGACTTGGGGAGGGTTTAGGTTCAGTGCCGCCACCAAAGGATCTTGGGGCGGCGCTAGGGTTCATGTCTTCAAACTGAGATTCGAAGGGTTCTAGGGCGATTCGAGGAAAACTAGGGCTAGGTATGGTCATAGGAGAAGGAGGGGGACCTAGGGTGTTAACTTGGTGGTGATTGGGCGGATTAGGGTTTTTGACTGATCTTTCGATCTATTATTCAAGACAAACGGTAAGGATTCGAGGAAAAAGGGTTAGGGATTTGGAAAGAGGAAGGCACGGAGGTTCAGTAGTGTAAAGATGGGGTTGTTTGGCCGTCGACCGCTGCCGCAGGCGATTTCCGGCGGGCGGTCGACGTGGTGTGATGCGGAGGTTATTTGGGGTGTCTATGAATGTTAGAGACGAAGAGGGGGGGTTTGGATTGGGGGACTGGGTATGGTTTGTCCCTATATACCGGCTGCATGAATGAATCCAAACCGTTGGATCTGATGAGATCAATGGTTTGGATCACTTCATTAAAGAGAAGCGACGTCGTTTGGGGTGTCGGGGCGGACCGGGTGCGGGATATGGGTTGGGTTATGTAACGGGTGAGGGAGAAGGTATTTGGCCCGTTGGATTGAGTTGGGACGAACGGCTCAGATCTGCTAACGACGAAACGGCGTCGTTTGGTATGGTCTCTTGGACCGGCCAACTTGGGCTGGTTATTTTGGTGCTTTTGGGCTTGGTTTCTTTTAATTGAAGTGGCCCAATCCGATTTTCTCTATATTTTTTATTTGCTTCTTTTTCTTTTCCTTTTTATTTCCTAATTAATAAAACCAAAACTCTAAATTAAATTATAAAAATCAAAAATTAACTAAAAATTCTAATTAACTCCTAATAATAATTATCGCACAAAATTAAATACCAATTAAAAATAAAATCATACAATTTGGACATTAAAGGCTAAAAATACAAATTACATTATTTTTTGATTTTTTATTTTTTTATAAAGCACACTTAATTACTCCAATTGTAGAATTAAATCCTACATGCAAATGCGACATATTTTTGTATTTTCATTAATTTAAACAAATAAACATGCACACACAAACGCAAACAATTACTAAAATATCACGAAAAATTCACAAAATGCACACAATAAAACAGACAATTTTTATTTTGATTTTATGGGAGTAATTCATGTGATGCAAAAATTACGTGCTCACAATGGACATAAGAAAGTGTCTCATTAATAGAATTACAAATTTCATCAAGTTATTGTCTCATTTGGTTTCGAGATAAATCTTGTTAATTATTTTGTATACCACGAGTTTAGTGGGAGTAATTATATTTTTTATTGTATGATGTATGATCAACATTATATGTGTCTGAATATCTCATTTATTTTAGGAATTTTGGGTAAATATTTAAATAATTTATAAACTTATCTTTTGAAAGTAGCTTAAAGGTTCAAAAGGTAATTACAGAGAATAAATATTTTATACTCACATTAAAGAAGTCAAAAAAGGTTTAAAATAATCAGATATTCAGATATCGACTTCACTAGATGTTGATATAATATGACATATTTGGTTGATGAGCTATATAAAGAAGAGTGTTAAACGACACTCATAGCTCTTTTCACCTTGGCAGTTAATTTACAACATATTATGTAGCATCTGATTATGGAATATAACTCCAGAATTTTGTCACTGGTTGCGAAGCTATGGATAAAGTTGAAAGGTCACTTAAGTTATTTCGTGACAATAAGCTAGCAGTCTTGTATTCCAATAACAACAAGATTTCGGTAAAAGTTAAAGCACGCTGACATAAAGTTCATGGGTGTTAAAGAAAGAGTTCAAAGTGGCTAGGTTTTTGTAGAGCATATTGGTACAAACTCCATGGTTATGGATCCACTTACTAAGGGAGTACCACCCAAGGTTTTCGTGAGCATATTGGTCATATGGGTGTCATGTCATTTAAGGATATTCAATTTCGGTAGGAGTTAGTAACCTCTTAAATGTTCTTTATAGACACAATTTGGTTTCAGTTCAAGGTTTCAGGTAATTATTTCAGTTTAAGGATATGTAAGGTTATTTCTACAGAAATAAAGTATTCGATTCATTTTTCAGCTAGACTAGTTGAAAATAGGCATGCTTGGATTACATTGCATGTAATTTTCATCTTATGCATTCATACTTGATCTATGTTATTTGGTTATGTCAGTATTTGTAATCAAGGAAGGTTTAGTTAAGATAAATGTAATAAAAGCCGTCTTTGTCCAATATTGTATGATTAATGGACGAGATTTTTCAGAGGTACTTTGATTTATGCTAGCAAATATGTTTGAGCTTATAAGGTGACATTCAATTATAAAATAATATGTACATATATATGCGTCGTCCAAGTGGGAGATTGTAAGAGTTTATGGACATGCACATATATTTTGTACTAAGAATAATTGTATGTTGGTTGCTATCGTTAAAAGATTGACCTAAATTAAAAGTGATCTGCTAAGGTTTAAAGTTAAATGGGTCTATAAGACACCTCCTAATGTATGAGGTCTTATGTGTAGATACCCGGATATAACTTCTAATTTAATTATATGCTAAATTAGAATTATAAACATGTGCAACTATAAATGGGTTATGGTACCCAAATCAGACGTATGGTTCTTTTCTAATATTCCATCGTTGGAAAAGTGTAAGCAGCCATCTGTGCAATTCTTATGTCTTGGTTTGAAAGACTACTAACCACAAAGATAATAAGTTATGAGTTCAGGTAAGTTTCCGCACCTAATTTCATGTTCTTAATGATTTGACATGATAGGTCCTAGGTAAAAGATGATGGTGTTTATCTCTAAAGTTTTTTGGTTCCAACACAATTATCTATGTCATTCTTCTGCTTCTTTTTCTTTTCATCAATTTCTCTCTTTTTTTCTTCCCTGCCTTACTATTTCCTGAGCAAATCTTACAATTCTAATATACCTTTGCGGCTAACATTCCCTAAAATTAAAAAAGAAAGAATGGAGAATTTTACTGTCTTTTCCTACATGAGAAGAAGATAAGTGTAAATCATCTTAGTGGAATGATACCATATCGTTGAGCCAGCTTGTTAGTGATGGATGCGTTCATATCATACTTAAGTCAAAAACTTTTTTTATATATATATAAATCCTAGCTCAATTATTTCTTTCCAAAGATATGTTTTCCATTTGTTGTACAGTATCATAGTTTTAAATTCAGATAGCCCCTTAAGTTTCGAGTGAGCCTGTGTTCAACTCTATTATATTACATTGAGCACATATGATTCGTTAAATTTACAGAAGTGGACATTTTTGGTCCAACTGATCAAACACCTAAAGAGCATTTGAAACTGGAGAAAATGTCCGAGCCAATTAACAATTACTATTAGGGATCTTTTGGTATATGGGATAAGGATAATAATTTCGGGATAAAGTTTTGAATTAATTTTAATATATGTTTGGTTAGGGGTACTAATCTCTTGGTAACTTTTATACTAAAATGATGAAATTAGTTATTTCATATAGAAGGTGAGATAATTAATCTCATGAAATTTTCACCATTGTACTAAACGACCCCTTAGGGTATCTTGGCCAATTTAAATCTAGCACCATCACGGTTTACATTCGTTCTTGATATTTTTTAAATTTTTTTTTCATGGACTTTCCGATTTTTGTACAACTAATGCTAAATTAGAGGGAAAATTTGAAATTTGGAGAAAATTTTTTATTAGAATCAATTTTTTTAACTATAGTCACGGGGAAAGCACGTGATATTTCTGTTAGCTTTAATGGCCTGTTAGGAACTTAGGATGTCTTGTCGGTTGGACCAAAGTGCTTAGCTTTGCAAACTTAGAAGATCATATATGCTTAAGACGATATACTAGGGACGTAGATACACCTGCCTCAAATTTCAAGGACTATTTGAGTTATAAACGCACTGCATCATATACACGATATTCTTAGCTAATAAAGGCCTATTCAGCTCTATCTATGCTGCGTTCATTTATCACAATCAAATTTTTGCTCGATGTAAGAATGTATAATTTGATCCGTGACTGAACATCTAATTTAATACCGATGATGTTTGCAGGGATCCCTCTAGAAAATGTTTTTCTAAGCTATCAACATTAATTAAGTCATCAACCATCCTTATTGAGTGATATTGTAATAGGGACAAAGACACCCACTGACTCATCAGATAACGATATAAAATGGCATAATATGCTTTACAATAATGTAGGTTAATTAAAATATAACATCAACTTTGGCATTGAGAGCAACACTACTAGTTGGTTTCACACCTATTAATCAATTGAACATAAAAATATATAGACTTGCATGTTCCTCGTCAAGACACATTTCCTAATGTTGTGATGATCCTTGGTGGCGTGTGGTTCACATCTTTATCTGGTTCTTACGCGGAAGATATGTTCAAAATTTGAATATTATTATTTAGCAACCCGATTAATTAATATTAGAAAATTTGAATGGAACCATGTGAATAGAAGAATCCATAAAATCGACACTAAGTTGTTTAACTCCTTTGTTTATCTGGGACAAGCCCAAAATATATACAGTCGAATATTGAAGAGTTTACTTCTTCCCCTGTAATTTAATGATGCCACTCTTTTGCTAAATGAGAGAAAAATAAGCGTAAAATTGTCGGTGGAATGATACCTCATCATCAAGCCACCTTGTTAGAGATAGATGCAGGGGTGTACATAGTTCGGGTTAGTTCGGATTTTACAATTATCAAACCAAATTAATTGTGTCGGATTATTAAATATAAAGACCAAACCAATAAAACTCGGGTTTTTCGCTCTCGGGTTTTCGGGTTATTCGGGTTTTTTCAAAAAAATTTCCAGTAAAATCTTCGTAGAACAAAACATATAAATTGTGCACAAAATATTTCTTTAATCATAATAAGATACAACTATATAAAGTATTTTCCAAGAAAATAATATAAAATATGAGATGTATCATGGCATTATCCTAAAATATTCAATAATAAAGACAATAAAATTATGTAATATAAATTTTATTAATTAAAAAGTCATAATAGAATAAACATAACCTAAAAGTACTGCGTCATGCTTGTGAGCACGTGATTTTTGCTCTATATGAGAATTACTCCCAAAAATTCAAAATAAAATAGTTTTGTGTTGTGTG
>MU695835.1:0-11017 GCA_026770625.1 Nicotiana glauca
CGGAGATTACATCTCGCCCCTTGATCGGGGAATCACAAGCCATCAAGGCACATCTGATACTGAGCGCTAAGGTGCACATACAAACGTGTGGAAGGAATTCCAAGAGTTATATCTCAAGCTGAATCAAGTACGCACGAAAAGAATTCCAAGAAAGTGAAGTTTTCCTAAAGGTTCTGCAACCTCTCGAGGATAAATACAGACGTCTCTGTACCGATCTGCGAGACTCTACTAAACCTGCTCATGACTCGTGAGACCTAGTAACCTAGGCTATGATACCAACTTGTCACGACCCAATTTCCAAACCCGGTCGTGATGGCACCTCTCATGAAGACAAGGCCAGCCCACAGAACAACGACGCCTCTTTTAACAATTATTAAACATAAATAAATAGGTAAATACAACTTAATGACAATAAAAATCGGTATTTTCAACCCAACACAACCCGACCGGGGTGTCACAAGTCACGAGCATCTAAGGAAATCTGAACACAACTACATGCCAATAATATACAAAGTAATATTTAGAATCAAAAGACGAAGTCCGGTGCCGCGAACGCCGGCGGTCACCTCGCTCAGCTACGATAGCAAAATCCTCAATCAGCTCAACCCGCTACCGGGTAACAATTTCCTGCAACTGCATGCGAGGTGCATGGAGTAAAGTGAGTACTCCAACTCAGTGAGTAATAAAAGTAAATAATAACTGAGCAACAAGAAATCACATAAGGCACTCCATCATGCTATATAGAATAGTGCAACCCTTTGAGAAAAACAGTAAAACCGTGAAATCCTTTAGAAAATACCTGGGCTCATTTAAAACCTCTTTTGATAATATCTTTTTCAACAGTTAAGTAAATGAATGCGAAATCAGATAATGCAAATTAGCACATAAGTCAGCCCCTCGGGCACAGCACTCCACTAACAATTAACACCAGGGTATCTGGTAAACAGTGCAAGAAGTAGCATGGATGCCAATGAAATGAGAGTTGTGAATGTCATGACACGTAGTACAAATAGGAACCAATGCATGAATGTAATGCAATGCATATGATCGCTGTGGTGTGCAGCCCAATCCATTTGGGTACCCGCGCTCACTGTGGGTGTTCAGACTTCGGAGGGGCTCCTACAGCCCAAGTGCAATATCAACATAGCATCGCTGCGGCGTGCAGCCCGATCCATACTCAGTCCAGAACATGCACATAAGCCACTCGACCAATATTAAAGTAATAGTTCTCAGCTCAAAACATCAGAAAATGTGGCTTAAGTCTCAAATCTTAGAAATATGGCTGAACATTTCAAAAACAGTGTTTAAACTCAGGACTGAAATCAAACAATATGCAAAGTAATGCGAAAACAGTGATATCAATCCCTGAAGGATTCACATAGTTGGCACGAAGACCAAACATGGCAATCAGCCCAATATTATGATGATATCAAGTAGTTTCAATCAAATACGCGGCAAAAATCAACAACCGGGACGGACTAAGTCACAATCTCCAATGGTGCTCTACCCCACGCTCATATTCGGCGTGCAAGTCACCTCAATACAGCACTATGATGTGCAAATCCGGGGTTTCAAACCCTCAGGATATCATATACAAGTATTACTCACCTCAAACCGGCTATTTCTTTAATCCGCGACGCCCTTGCCCTTTGAATTGGCCTCCACTTGTGTCGAATCTATCCCAAAATCAGAACAAATATGTCATATTATGCTATAGGAATAATACCCAATCGAAAATAATTGAAAAATATCATAATCCCAAAATTTGGAAAAAACCCGAGCCCCGAGCCCACTTTTCAAAAATCAGAAAAATTAACATCATCGGATTCCTTATCTCGTCACGAGTCTATACATATAAAATTTACCAAAATCAGAGTCAAAATGACCCCTCAAATCTCCATTTTAACTCTCTTAAGTTTCATGCCCTAAACCACCATTTTTTCTCATGAGGCGCACGTCTCGGAACCCGATAAAAAGTTACGAAATATGAAACCTCATCCAACCACAAGTCCAACCATACAATTTTTATCAAAATCCGACAACAATTCGGCCTCCAAATCATCAATTTTCATTTTTGAAAAGTTTACAAATTTTTTTCGATTTCTTCCATTTGATTCACTAATACTTGATGAAAATAACTCTGGAATCATATAACATAATCACTTTTGGATATATAACACTTAGCCCCATCCATATGGTGAAAATCGCTTTGAAACTCGCTTCAATCCGAGCTCCATAGCTCCAAAAATGAGATAAATCTCGGACTGTCCGAAAAATATACACTGTCCAGATTTTTGCTTCTATGTTACTGTTCACCGCAGAAGCATAATCAGTGTTCATCGCTTCTACTTTACCGTTCATCGCAGAAGCGGAAATTCATTGTTCATCGCTTCTGCGGTACTGTTCATCGCAGAAGCGGAAATACCAGCTTTTTTCCCAGAAAATTGCAGCAGCTTTTTATTTCACTAAAAGTGCTCTAACTCCATCATACGAACTCGGAATTTAACGATTTTTATTCCTATGAGTCACAAATAATAATAAAAATCTATTTCTTCAATCGAAACACAATTCGGAGCTCGTTAGCTCGGTGCGATATCTATTTCGCTCATTAAACAATTAACTCATGTTTCGCGTCAAAAATCCAATCGTGACCTGATAAAATTAGACCAAACTTTTCAGATCAGTCCTATAATTCATTATCAAAATTTCGGAAGTCTCGAAATCGAATTTCGACCTCTAGAACTAAAAATGAACCTTTGGATCATTACATGCTTATGCTCAAAACGACAAAAATCTTCCAAAAACTCTTCCAAAACTTATCCGAGCCTCATGGGACGCCTACCAAACATGACAACATAGTTCATAACATTATTCAGACCTGTTAAAATCATCAAAGCACCTCAAACAACATCAAATTACCCAAAACTCATCGAATTCAAGGCTAATTTTTCTAAAAATTTCCGAAATACACTTTCGATCAAAAACCCGACCAAACACCTCCGAATGACCTAAAATTTTGCACACACATCCAAAATCACCTAAAGAAAGTACTGCTACTCTCGGAATTCCATTCCGACCTCCGGATCAAAATCTCACCTACCAACCAGAATTCGCCAAAATACTAACTTCGCAAATTCAAGCCTAATTCCACACCGGACCTCTAAAATCAATTCCGATCGCACTTCTAAGTCACAAATCACTTTCCGAAGCTAACCAAATTACCAGAAATCCCATCCGAGCCCTATAACTCATAAGTTAACATCCAATTGACTTTTTCAAACTAAGCCTTCCTTAAAGAGACTAAGTGTCTCATTTCCTACCAAAACCAATCCACTTCAACTCTAACACACCAAATACTGATAATGAAACATGAAGAAGTATAAAATAGAGAAAATGGAGTAGTAACACATGAGATGACGGGTCGGGTCGGGTCGTCACAATATCCTGAAGTTGTGTACACAAAGAATAAACTGCACACATTTTCAAGGTGTAATTCATACTTGCTTTCTTATATAGATATAGAATTTGAATTCATAGTTGGGCTAGGGTTTGTAGGGGTTCAACAACTTATAGTTGTTGGACCTTCTGGTAAATTGCATGAAGTTCAAGGGGATGTAAGGATTAGACAGTTGATATCCGTGCTTTCTAATGAATATAATATAGTAAAACTATATGATGTGGATGAATGCGACACCCCTATTGAGTGTATTTCCAATATTGTTGATTATATTGAATCATATCCTTGTTTAGATTAGGCTGGTATTGACTTTAGCTTAAGTGAATTAAGATCTGTATCCAGTTATGACTATGAGGGATGTGATTCTGAAGAATTACATTTACTCAAAACACACAAAAAAGAGACATAACTGAGAATTTGAATGATTACAAGGTGATATATAAAGGGATGGCCTTTAAGGACATACCATAAGCTAGGAAGTTTATGAAGTTTAATACTCTAGCCAACAAGAAAGTCTTAAAATTGAGGAAAAGTGACCCAATGAGGGTTAGGTATAGGTTCATTGTGGCATGTTCCTTTGTTTGTTTAATATCCAAATATGGTAATGTAGGGGTTACTGTAAAGACATTAGTGTCAGAACATAATTGTGACACTACATATGATAATAGTACTGTTGATTTCAATAACATTGCACATTACTTTAAGGGAAAGCTACGTGATAATTCTAAGTATAAGGTAATGGAGATGGTACTTGATTTGAGAAGGACTTTTGAGTTAAATGTGAATCATGGAAAGTGAAAGAGGGAAAAAAGAATGATATTGGATACCTTAGATGGGACTTTTGTAGATGAGTACAACAAACTTGATGCTTATGCCATTGAATTTAGGGAGAGTAATCCAGGAAATGATGTAGTGATTAACATTTCAAAAAATGCACTTGAAAATGGGAAAGAAGATTCTTGAGGATATATGTTTGTTTCAAAGCTATGCAGATGGGTTTCAATTTAGGGTTAAGACCATTTATTGGCGTAGATGACACATTTTTAAAAGGGAAAGACAAGTGTCAATTGCTAGTTGCTATTGGACAGGATGCACAAAACCACTTTTATCCTTAGGCATGAGATGTTGTTGATAAGGAGACACATCATTCTTGAAACTGGTTCCTACAATTGCTTCAGGGATCTCTAGACCTTAAGGAAGAAGAAGGAATCACCTTCATATCAAACATGCAAAAGGTAATGTTTCTGAATTTTTCTTCTTTCTGTTGTCATCTATTTGTCCAGTTTTTGTTACTGAATTTTTTTTCTTTCTATTGTCATCTACTTCTGTCCAGTTTTTGTTTCTGCATTTTTTTTCTTTCTGTTGCCATCTACTTCTATCCAGTTTTTGTTTCTGACTTTTTTCTTCTTCTTTCGCATGTTTTTAAAATTTGTTAAAGGGATTGATTGAGACAATTAAAACTGTTCTACCACAAGCACATCATAGATTTTGTGTTAGACATATCGAGGCTAACTGGTGCAAGACATACAATACTAGGGAAAGTAAAAAATTGCTTTGGTGGTGTTCATGGTGCACTTATGAAAAAGACTTCAAAGACCAACTAAGCAAGCGAGGAGAGTTGAACAAGGATGCAACAGAGAGTTTATTGAAGTACCCACCACAGTCTTAGTGCAGAGATTATATAGAAACAGTTTGCAAGAATCAGCCAGTTGATAACAATTTGACTTAATCATTCAATTCATGGATTCTGGAAGCAAGACAAAAGACAATCATTAATATGTTGGAAGATATTAGACTCAAAGTTATGAACATGATGACAAAACATGATGCTGAAGCTACTACATGGAGCAATAAGTTCAGTCCAAAGAGCCTAAAACTATATAATGAATTCATGGAGATTGCCCAAGTGTGTAAGTTAATTCCAATAGATAAGGAGGATATGAAGTTAGTGAAGGGTCTAGCAAGCATTATGTCAACTTACGCATAAAGAATTGCACATTTAGGGCATGAGACTTTATATGAATTTCATGCCCCTCATGCTATTAAAGCTATACTCCACAACAGGGGTGACCATTTGACAGGGATGCACTGGTGGTACAGTAAGGGGGCATTTCTACTTACTTATAGACACATGCTCCAACATGTTAGAGTAGAAATTTTTTGGAAAAAAAAATTGGCCCATCACAAGCAATGGAGCTCCCAGAGTTGGTGAGGGTTGGCTGGCAGGCCAAAAATTAAGAGGGATAGGAAGAAGGATGAGACAGTTAAAAGGCAAGTAGTGTGGTTACAGTCCATAAAAGGTAGAGTCTTGACTTGTGGCAAACGTGGACAACCAAACCATAATATAAGAACTTGTGCTCAGGTAATCAACAATTTGCACATATACTAAACTTGTACCTATTTATATTTTCTAACTTTGTTTTTAATAGAAAACAAAGGGAAAGCATCTAAGCAAGGGAAAACAACCTTTGAAAAGGACGTTGTTAGATTCTAAAACAGAAGATGAAATACACTTTTCAGGACCCCCAAATGACTCAATTAAGTCAGGAAAATAGATTTAGCTTCATGTCTACACCTAGAGTTGTTCAATAAAGTATGGTTCCAAATTTCCCAGAGATAGAATATGATGCAAATGCTGTGGCCAATGGTGATATCAGAAGTCAAGACAAGACTTCAACTGAGGCAGTATGTAAACTTGCTAGCTGGGACATGGCCAATCAACTTTACTAGTGATCACACTGGTGTTAGTGAGCTCACAAATCTTCCATATTTACCAGCAGACCTGATGTGGATGTGAAACAGCTACAACGTCAAATCTGTTAGAAAAATAAAGGCAACAGAAGATTGGGAAGCTGAAGATAAGAAAAGGTAAATGATCAAGTTGTTCTATGTAGTTTTGAATTTATTTTGGGATGTAATTACTGCAAATTTAATGACAATATCCTGTTTAATGTTCTGTTAATATTAGTATTGGTAACTGAATTGGATGTCATAATATGATTTAGGTTGTGTTAGTTTTTGGAATTATTTCTTGACATCCAATCATCAGTTTCACCTACTAACTTTACTATTTTTGGTGATATGTAATTACTGCATTGACATTAGTTCTGATATGTAATTATTGCATTAGTGATAACTGTCCAGATTTTACTGCATTGGTCATATGTAGAATGAATTTACTGCATTAGAGTGATGCCCAGATTTTTACTATTAGTGAATTGCCCAGTATTTTACTGCATTAGGGTTAGTATTTTGTTCTAAAGTTGTTCTATATGAAGAACTTCATGATGTGTACTTACTACATCATAGACTGAATTAACTGCATTAAAGTGGATGCCTAACTTTTTACTGTTAGTGAACTGCCCAATTTTACTTTGCATTATTCTGTTAAACTGAGCATTAACATGCCATATAAAGAACTATATTTAGTGATTACAACTAAGCTGACCAACACAACAAATCCGAAAATGAAAGGTATATTGTAATACAAAAAATGACATAGTGCACTACACAAAATGTATTCATGAAAATCCGGATTGCAACTAAGCTGACCAACATAAAACATTCATGAAAATATAGATTTTACAATAGTTAACTTCATCAAAACCCTACTGCACTACACAAAATGCAAAATTCATTTCATCAACAATGCCACAACAAATTCTACTAACAGTGCAAATACAATCATAACAAACATCTTCATGTGCATCACTTTCACTTCCATCTCCCTTGCTTTATTCACTTAAACATCATTTATAGCTTCCAAAACATCAACTTTTTCCATCAATTTGTTCCTATCAAGCTTGCATGCATCCAACAACATATTCAACGTCCCGATTTTGACATTGGTAGCATCTAATTTAGACTTGAAATCATTGATTACTATCAACACTTTGTTCGGGGTAGTGGTGGTGGTGGTGGGTAGGTGGGCCTTCTTCTTTTCATTCCAATTGTCCACATGAATAGTTCTTACAAATACAATCAATAACTATGTTAAAGAGCAGAAAAAATAAAACTTTAAATGCATCGACAAGTAATGAATCACCAACGAAATTCACACTTACTTCAGGGTTAGCACACTTGTAGAATCTCCTTCTAGGGTTATTTGTAATCATCGAAGGGAATTTGTTCGTAATCTCCACACAGTGGCACCTCCTTCTCGATGTAACACTAGAACTAGAAATTGAACCAAGACTATCAAATGTGTTGGTCGAAGAAGAACAAAGAAATTTGAATGAGAAGTTATAGCATTTGAGTTGTGAAAGAGAGAGAGGGACTGCAGATATGAGTGATCAAATTAGGGTTCACACATTAATAAGGGTAAAGGGTCTAGTATTTTAGGGTCGGGTTGGGTAATGTGTTGGGTCAGATTTGTGCTAAATCTAACAAGATGATTTTGGTGTTGCCACGTGGCCCATCCCTTAAAATAAGGGTATTTGTGTTTAATAGTATTACGATAGGGGCTTGATTGCTCTAATAGTATAACAGATGGCTTATTTAAACTATTGATGATAGTAGAGGGACATATGAGACCTTTTTTCGTAAAGTTTATTACAAAGAAATAACAACAATAACAATGCAGTGAAATTTTATTAGTGGAATCTGGGAAGGGTAGTATACGGAGATCATACCCCTACCCGAGAGGTAGAGAGGCACATAGCTAAGTTTATTACAAAGGTTAAACAAGAATTTTCAAAATTTGTGATTTTAAATATGTACTAATAACATAGGACTACTACTTTTTAAATTTATGAACATCAAAACATGTCATAATATTAGTGTCACTATAAAAACTTCTTTTTAAAGTAAAATAAGAAATTTAAATTTAATTTAGTCAACTTACCATTAAAAATATTTTAAAACGGCGTAATAAAATATTTTAAACTAGGTCACCCTTTGTACAAACGACCTACTGATATAAAAAACGCACAATAAAAAAGGAAAAATTTCACATTAGAACAACTGGCTCCCTACTTTTCAATTTTATAGCCCATATTTTAATTTACAGTCAACTAGCCCAAAAATAATATGCTAAGATTCAACATTAAACTCCAATAGATTCTCAAAATTATTATTTAATCTTTAAAAAGATTCCTCAAGCTTTTAAATGTATTTTCAAATCAGTAACTGTGCTTCAAATATTAATTCAACAAATCAAATTCATTTGGGTGGTAAAAATTAAATTTTTAACAAGCTTAAATAAGTGAGTTTAAATTTTGAATTTGATTTTGTGAGAAATTTAGAATGAGTGTTATTTAGAATTGTTAGAAATAGTATAAGGAGGCTGTATATAAAATTTGAAGTCATTTAATGGAGATTTGGACTGGTTTTGAATAAGAATTGCAACTGAAAATTGTGAAAGAAGTTCGTCTACATACGCTTGTATAATAGTGTATAAATACAATTTGAATGAGAATTTATAGCATTTGAGTTGTGGAAGAGAGAGAGGGACTGCAGATATGAGTGATCAAATTAGGGTTCACACATTAATAAGGGTGAAGGGTCTAGTATTTTAGGGTTGGGTTGGGTAATGTATTGGGTCAGATCTGTGCTAAATCTAACAAGATGATTTTGGAGTTGCCACGTGGCCCATCCCTTAAAATAAGGGTATTTGTGTTTAATAGTATAACGATAGGGGCTTGATTGCTCTAATAGTATAACAGATGGCTTATTTAAACTATTGATGATAGTAGAGGGACATATGAGACCTTTTTTCGTAAAGTTTATTACAAAGAAATAACAACAATAACAATGCAGTAAAATTTTATTAGTGGAATCTGGGAAGGATAGTATACGGAGACCATACCCCTACCCGAAAGGTAGAGAGGCACATACCTAAGTTTATTACAAAGGTTAAACAAGAATTTTTAAAATTTGTGATTTTAAATATGTACTAATAACATAGGACTACTACTTTTTAAATTTATGAACATCAAAACATGTCATAATATTAGTGTCACTATAAAAACTTCTTTTTAAAGTAAAATAAGAAATTTAAATTTAATTTTAGTCAACTTACCATTAAAAATATTTTAAAACGGTGTAATAAAATATTTTAAACTAGGTCACCCTTTGTACAAACGACCTACTGATATAAAAAACGCACAATAAAAAAGGAAAAATTTCACATTAGAACAACTGGCTCCCTACTTTTCAATTTTATAGCCCATATTTTAATTTACAATCAACTAGCCCAAAAATAATATGCTAAGATTCAACATTAAACTCCAATAGATTCTCAAAATTACTATTTAATCTTTAAAAAGATTCCTCAAGCTTTTAAATGTATTTTCGAATCAGTAACTGTGCCTCAAATATTAATTCAACAAACCAAATTCATTTGGGTGGTAAAAATTAAATTTTTAACAAGCTTAAATAAGTGAGTTTAAATTTTAAATTTAATTTTGTGAGAAATTTAGAGTGAGTGTTATTTAGACTTGTTAGAAATAGTATAAGGAGGCTTAATATAAAATTTGAAGTCATTTAATGGAGATTTGGACTGGTTTTGAATAAGAATTGCAACTGAAAATTGTGAAAGAAGTTCGTCTACATACGCTTGTATAATAGTGTTTCTACACTCATATACACTATTATACAAGATTATACATAATTATATAAAAAACTGACTTTGTCTTCTTCCTTGCGTCTTTTCTTAAATTTAACTCAAATCTTGCTTAAATCTACTCCAAATCACTTCAAATTTAAATTTTGAATTTCTTTTGATATTTTCAATTAATTGGAATAACAACCAATCCAAACAACTAACAAATTAAAAAAAAATTTATTTTCAAAAGCAAAGCTTTGAATGTCTAGAAATTGTGGACTTGTACTCTTCAATTTTCTTATATTGCTAGCAGGTTACACAAGAGGGAGAAGCAGAAAATACACGGTCCCTTAGAAGTATATGTAGAAGATGTGAAAAGAAGAGAGAATGAAAGAATGATTGTGAGAACATAGATTTAAGTCCATAGCTTTTAGAAACAATGATTGTAAGAATTACATTTGCCGGTGCTTCCAAAATATGTACAATATTGACTAAATGGAGTAAAACTTAAAAATATTGACCATTTTTTGTTATAACGTGAAAGTAAGGTCTATTTTCTTGTAATCTATATTATATTAAAAGGAGAGGATACAATCCTCTCCTTAAGCCAAGTGGCATCATAAAAAAAGCCACATGGCATAATTAGTTACTAATTAGTTTTTAGTTATTATCTATTACATTTAAATTTATATAACTATAAAAATGAAAATAATAAAAAATAAAAAACTACCATATATACGAAAATATAAATATATAAAAAATAACTACCCATTCTAATTGGGTGGGAATAGTTTCAAGTTGGAGTGTTAAAATTATTTTAAAATAAAAAAACAATTAAAAAAATTAACTATAATAAAAAAATAAAAAAAGAAGAAGAAAAACTACCCATTCAAATCGATGAGTAGTTTTAAGTTGGAATTTTAAAATAATAAAATTAAATTAAAAAAATAAAAATTACCATTTCAAATTGGGGAGTAGTTTCAAGTTGGAGTTTATAATTGTTTTAAAATAAAAAA
>MU695835.1:17148-30138 GCA_026770625.1 Nicotiana glauca
TTAAGTGCAATCTTTTGGGGATAAACCAAGAAATGCGATCAGCTCATTAACAACTTAGAAGAGGTTTGACTAAGCTTATAAGCTGGTCAAATTTGGCTTATAAGCACCTTTTGGATCATCTACGCATTTGGTCAACACCCAGTGCTTATAAGCTAAAAGCAGCCATAAGTCATAAGTTGGTCACCCCCAACTTATTGCTTTTCAGCTTATAAGCACTTTTAGTTTGACTAAGGTTTTTACTAGTTTATGCTTAATAATATTTTTCCCAAAATAAATTTTCTAACTTTCTCCTCATTCCATATTCGTTTTTCATATTTTCATTACAAAGAAGCTTTTTAATTCGTAATCTTTTATATAGTTTTTAAGGATATTTTAGTCATTTTAATAAAAGAACAACTTATCAGCATGTAGATCAGGTCAGCACGTTTATCCAAACACGTAGATACTTATTTAATAAATCAATTTCAGCACTTAAAAATACTTTTCAGCACTTCAAGCTTGTAAGCTACTTACAATCAGCTAATTCAAACGGGCTATTAATTTGTTCTTAAGCAGATAAACAACCTGATCTGGAGGGGTTGGAGGTGGTATTGGTATGAGAAGTTTATTTCCAATTCGACTACTTTTTTCCATTAATTGAAACCACAAAGTGCAAATTTAAACTGGATGGCTCAGCCCTTTCTTTCATTTTCACTCCTATAGACAAAGGGAAAATACAATAGTGGTTGTATTTCTGAAATTCAGGTGACGAGATTGTCTATCTGTTCCCATTCCCTTCTTTGTCCTTCTGCTTAAGCAAAATAACTTTATTGTAATGTCAGGAGATGTACTTTTAAGCTGTTCATCCTAAGCAGCTTTTGCTTTGGTTTGTGAATGTTAATTTATTAAATGATGTGGATATTTCTCTCCCTCTCTGGATTTTGCCGTTGCAATTCTGATATTGTACTTTCCCAGGTTCGTTTTTCGGAGTTCCAGCTCTGCTATTGGTTGGGCGCAAAATAACAAATACTTTCATATACTCTCGAGGGGTGTTGAACGAGATGGATGGAAATTTGTTCTTCTTGCCCGTTTCTCACCTATGCCTTCTTATGTCATCAACTATGCCTTGGCAGCCACCAAAGTTAGGTTCTTCTTGGATTTCCTGCTTCCAACAGCAATTGGCTGCCTTCCCATGATCTTGCAGAATACTTCTATCGGCAGTCTTGCCGGTGCTGCTGTATCCTCTGGTTCTGGATCTAAGGCGTCCAATTTACGGTCATACATCTTTCCTCTTCTTGGGATCTTAGCGAGTATCCTCATATCTTTGAGGGTGAAAAAGTACTCCAAGGATATCTCAGTCGCTGAAACAGTTCCTACGGAGGATAATGGCAGCAATAGATTGTCTGAAAGAAGAAAAGGAAAAGGCTCAAAGAACCGGTAACATCATCTATAGGTTTTGCATTCCTTCTTTCCCTCTTTTAGTTTCCGTTTGATGGTGGTTGAAAGGGAGGATGTATCGAGCCGTCTGACAAAGCCCATGGTCTTGTTGCAGCTAATGAAAAAGAAAAAAAGAAATTGGTATGAAACCATGATGTATTTCCCAAAGAAAGAGGTTGACAGTCTTTCGCTTCTAGAGGACAAAAAATGCTCTGTTTTATGATGGCTGATGTTTCAGCCAATTTCGTTAAATCTTATCGCCACCTTCCTACATTATGGTCAAGAAATTTGATGTTTGTATGTAGGCATTTAACTTTTGCAACCCAAAGAAACAATATGACTGACCTTGGAAACAGATTTGCTAATTAAAGCTTAATAGATGAATGGTT
Source organism: Nicotiana glauca (assembly GCA_026770625.1). Classification (NCBI taxonomy): domain Eukaryota; kingdom Viridiplantae; phylum Streptophyta; class Magnoliopsida; order Solanales; family Solanaceae; genus Nicotiana; species Nicotiana glauca. The sequence goes on from MU695835.1 coordinate 18,954, forward strand.
TCTCTTCTCCCATTCACTGTGCATTTTGTTTCATCATGTAGAAAGCTGCTTGAATGATTTAGGAAATGATGTAGCATATCATTTTCTTTTGGGTTTAAGGTTTCAACCAACCACCAGTTTTATTTGTTTCTTTTTTTCTTTTCGTTTTCTCTTGCATCAGTTATCTCCAACAAGCAGAAATTATCTTTTTTGTTGTTGGAGTCATGAAAAGACGGTATTGCTACTCTGTTATCAGCTCTAACCGCAAGATACTATAAAGGCAGCAGCAGTAGAGTCGGTTAAAATGTTTAGCACAGAAGTCATAAAAGGCCAGCTCGCTGTATGAAGCATTTGGGGTTCATGCAGGGTTCGGGGAAGGGACACACCTCAAGGGGTATGATGTAGCCAGCCTATCCCGATGCAAGCATTATTGGATTCTACAGCTCGAACTTGTGATTTATGGGTCATAATGAGATAACTTTACTGTTGCTCCAAGACTTTCCTTCGTAGCACATAAGTAGTATTGGCTGGATAGTTTTGCCCAAGGAATTAGTCAGGAATGGAGACTCAGAAGGAAATACAATATGGTTCACCCATGAGTCAATCCATGATATCCCAATAAATAAATAAGAAAGAAAAAGAGAGGACTCAATTTTTGGAGATTGTTGAATAGTTGTCACTTCAAATATGATAAAAGAAGCATAAGGAACTAATATCTTGGATTTTTTAAGATTCTTTTCTGAAATAAACAACAACATACCTAGTGTAATCTCACAAGTGAGGTCTGGGAAAGATAGTGTGTAATCACATAGTGTAATCTCACAAGTGAGGTCTGGGAAAGATAGTGCGTAATCACATCTTATCCCTACCTTGTGCAGCTAGAGTGATTGTTTTGATAGATTCTCTGAAATACACAACAAGAAAAAAAAAAGTACTCTATATATATATATATATATAATGTAAAGTTGGAAGCAGTGTTCGCAAAATCTTTCATTCTTCGTTACTCAGGTACGATCATAGACTGTAGTCTTCATAATATAGTTCGCGTTTTTATATATAAGCGGTTATATTGATGATTAGTGAATCTAAATACGATAAATCTTGAGGAACTGTGTGTTCTTGATTGTTTTGGTTTCTTTTTAAGTAATATCTGGCAACATAAGTTCTGCCGCAAGTAGTTAGACAATCATAAGTTCTAAAGACAATTAATATATTATCTCTAAAAGAATATGTAATATGTGGTATGCAGTCTCTTTCAAGATAGCAGTTTGGCATGCAATTACTAATTAATTGCAAGAGACGATAATGTATTATTAATTGATAGCCATTTTCTTGTCTTGAGGTTGCAATTGCTAAAGATTCTTTATCTCTAATTCAATGCATAGTTGAAGCAAAACTCACACGAGCACATGAAGATGTCAGTGATTAACCATAACTCAATCTATCTTTTATCTTTCTCTTCTTATTTTCTCTCTTGATCCATTATTCCATTAATTATCTCTAATTATATTATTATGAATAGATTTACACTCGACAGATGACTCCTTTCCCGGTTGTTCAGCTGCAGTGCTCGTACCCATTAATTAGGCACATATCCATGACTAAAACACATCTTTTATATGTTAATCATATGTGAGATTCGCAAAGAGTGACTGGTTACAATTAGAGGTGGAGTGAGCATTTTAAAGTTATGGGTTCTGAATTTAGAGACCATGATTTCAAGTATTAATGATTGGTTATATTTAATATTTATACATATTTCATGAAACCAAAACATCAAATACATTGTTTCAACAAAAGTTACTGGGTTCGGCCGAACCCGTAGGTCGACTTGTCTTGTGCCTCCACCCCTGATTATAAGTTCGGGTAAATGAGGAACGATATGATAAATTAACGACCAGTATAAATGTAGTATACTAATGATGAATACTTTGAATATTGAACGTGTTAGAACATGAGCACCTAGGCTGATGCCAGTGGTGGAGCCATGATTTTCATCAGAAAAGAATTAAAATATAAAAAGTAAATGCAATGACACCAGGTAGCCACTTTTAAGCATGTTGTTTAAAATATATCTAAAGTTTACAATATATTTAAAGGTTAGTTAATTCGGTCAAATGTCATCAAACGACGTCCTGAAGTTTAAACCTCAAGATTCAATTTTCGAACCTCATGTCCTGAATTTTAAACTAGCAGTTCAGTATTCAGAAAACTTAGTCCTGAATTTCAAATTAGCCGCTCAAAAGTTTACGACACTAAGTCTTGAATTTCAAATTAATAGCTCAAAAATTGAGGATACAAACATTTAGGATACTTAATCCTGAAGTTTGGATAAATTGACTAATTTTTAAATACATTATCAATTGTGAATATATTTTAAACAGTAGGCATAAAAATGGCTATTAGTGCACTTCACCCATAGATATAGAGAGTTTATCTTATTGACTTCATCTAAGATGATATTAAGAGTAGTTAGTTAACTGATTAATCATATTTTGTTTCAATAAGGCTTTCTTATATAGTAACATTCGTAAGAGCATATAAAAACTGGTCTCAATCTCATCTATTTAATAGGAAACTAGGATAAAAGCTCTACTATAATATCAACATTCGAATTCATGTGATATCAGTCGTTTTGAGGGGAGTCTTGATGTAATTAGTAAAATTGTTGTCATATGATCAGGAGGTCATATGTTCGAGATGTGAAAACAGCCTCTTGCAGAAATGCAGTGCAGGGTAAGGCTACGTACAATAAACCCTTGTGATCTGGTCCTTTCCCGAACCCCACGCATAACAAAAGCTTAGTGCACCAGACTGCTATTTTTTAACGTGATATCTGTTGTTTTTTGTGCAATGAGTAGGTCAATGGGGTTTGGATCCAGATGCTGCATTAAATGGCAACTATATACATGGATATTCCCAAGTTATGAACTGGGAAATTAAAGCCAGATGCATACATGATATTCTGCACTTAATGTGACAATTAACTTGTCCAGTTGTTTTAATTGATCTGACAATCTTGCAAAGTACCACTCTCCTGTTCCAGTTCATGTGAATCTATTTCCTTTTTGGTCTGTTTAAAAAAGAACGAACCCTTTTTAAATTTGATAACAATTTAGCTTAAACTTACAACTCTACCCTTAATGAGAAGCTTTTATAACCACATAAATACTCTGGGCCCCATTTGGACTTGTTTAGGACCACAAATTCCAAAAGTCTTTATTTTTTCTTAAACTCCGTGTCCAGTCAAACAGGTTCACGTAAATTGAAACGGAGGGAGTACGTATTAGTATATAATAATTGAATGATCATATATATATATATATATATATTCATGTGCCCTGGGTTGACACAACTGTTGCCAGGACTTGGCACAGTGGCACATGTCATGTGCTATAATATGTTGCCATTACCCATTTCTTATTGCACGTCTGCCCTTGTGCTTTTGCTTTTTGGAAAACTGAAGCAAGAATTTGCTTTGGCAAAATAAACTTGTGAGACAAATTTTTCGGATTTAAATTTAATGGGTCCGGTTTTTATGTTTTCATTACTGAACCTCAGGGGCTAAGGTATATAGAGCCAACGGGATTTGAAGCCCCTCCGTCGAAAAATTAGACCGTAATTAGGGCAACAATAATTTTATGCTATATATAAAGTGTTGAATTCTCTTGCATTAGAGGAAAGTTAAGTGTATAGCTTGTTTGACCAATCTACTCTAAGGCCAAAAATATTTTTTTTCTTCAAGAAAAGTGTTTTGCTTTTAATGTTGAAGTGTTTGGTCAAACTTTTAAAAGAAAAAAAGTATTTTTGACTAGAATTAGAAAGAATTTTGGAGAAGCAGAAAAAAGTAGTTTCTTCAAAAGTACCTTCTTGAAAAGCAATTTTGAGAAAAATACACTTAAAAATACTTTTTAAAAGTTTGATCAAACTCTAATTGCTGCTGAGAAGTGTTTTTCAAATTATTTAGCCAAACACAAATTGTTTTTCACCAAAAGTACTTTTGAGAAAAATAAAAACTTGGCCAAACAAGCTAGTAATGGCAAAAAAGGTTAAAAATTTGCTTTAGATCATAGATTCAAATCTCAAGTGTGACATTCTAGTTTTTTTTTTAATCCCCTTATATAAATTTCGGACTCGGCTATATTTTCATGCAAGCATGAAAATAAGCATTTTTAATCTATTTGCTTCGCCCTCATCATCGCCGTGGTTCGGTATGACTAGGCATTATTAGCAATATTATTGACAAAGAAAAGAAAGAACAATAATTCAAGTAACCTAATTAAGGGAAGCAACCAGATAAAGGCGCGACCAGAAAATGATTGAAAATATTGTTATTTTTATAATGTTTGAGGATTAATACTGACGTACTTAAAAAACAAGAAAAGAGAGCATCTAATCCAATGCCTCGGTTAATTAGCCTAATCAGAGGCAATTAGGCAAATACAAATTTTATTTTTAAGGGTGCCGAGTACCACAACAATTGCAGTTATGGGTGTATCTTAAATAAAGTGAGAGAGAACTACTTGGTTTCCGGATCAAATTTTAGCGGAGACAAAATAGGAAAAATTATATTGTATAGCCACTCCCGAAATAATAGTTGAAAATGTAAACTTTGTATATCTTTTGCATATATATATATATATATATGTAAGCGTTACTGTGTTAAAAAAATAAAATCAGAAAAACTGTTAGAAGAATTAAAAAAAAATCTGAAAAATAGTAGAGAATCAGAAATATTCCGAGTCCACAAGTTTCTTGTGTGTCCTTAAGGAATTTTAACCCCTTCACACGTTGCCAAGGTAATGGATTAAATCCTCCCAAGATAAAATGGAATAAACCTTCCTGTAACAGTGACAATACAAACTGCAGGATACCAACGAACTCAAAGAACAGAGCAAAATCACACTTACGAATTTGAGAGAGAGAGACTGCGAATTAGGATGCAGCATATTCAGAAAGAAAGAAGTTCTGGAGTGTTTTTCATGTGTAGAAAATGGAGCCTTGCCTCAGAATTTATAGGCAATTATCAGAAGAGGTGTCTGGAAAATGTGCCTTTTCAGAAGAATACGTTGCCTGACGCGGTTCTACCGCGGTCAGATTCTGAATCTGCCTTTTGTCCAAAAAATAATCTTTTCGATCATTTGACAAATCCAAATCCAAATCCGAAGCCAAGCCGAGCGAGCGACGACGACGGCGCGAGAGTTCATTCTCTTCAACTCTTTTTAAGAGCTTTAAGAAGTGATTCTATATATAAGCACACAAATGTGGTTGTCCCTCACCAATGATGGACAAAGTGCAAGACAAAAGTTCACTTCTTCAAATTTTTATTTTCCCTCCATTTATTTCCCTCAATTTCCAATTCACACTTCTTCTACTTTAAAGCCCAATGGCTTAAAGTCCAACAATCCCCCACATGAATGAGAATGGCTGTATCAAGAAAGATCATAGATGAAAGCTATGTGATTTTGCAAGTAAGGATTAATCGCATCTGGATAAGTAGGTTTCCCTTTGAACTTTCCGTAGTGAACATATGTCGGATATACTCGGTCAATCGGTAGATTTGATATCTTTGAACCGTCGAACTTTAGTGTATACCTAGACAACCATATGTCACACAATCAACCCTTAACCGTCTTGTAGTTCTCATTGTTGTGTTTGTTTCAGCCATGAACACCGCCTGGTCTCATAAGTGCATAGAGAATTGGCCTTACAGAATTCTCATTGAAGCGGCTTCCACTTCGCACTTACATAGGTGATTCCTAAACGTGTAATCCTTTAGATTGACACTATTTGATAAATACCACATCAAACTTAGGTAATCATTAAAGAACGTGTAAAGTTCTATCCTTGTTACTGAACATTGTCTTCATCACGAGAAAGGACCAAAGATTTTACTTTGACAATGTTGAACCGGTCAATCACAACTTTGTTTGAGCTCCTTGAACCTAGATCTCGGAACATCCAAAATTCTAGGTAGAGTTACCGCCATGTTGACTTGTCCTCGGCCATAGTCCCATTCCCTTAGATGATTTCTCAACTCCCTCTCTAGTTAAGCCTTTTGTAAGCGGATCCGCCACATTATCCTTTGATCTTACATAATCAATAGTGATAATTCCACTAGAAAGTAGTTGTCTAACGGTGTTATATCTTCATCGTATATGACGAGACTTTTCGTTGTACATAACGCTCCCTGTCCGTCCTATTGCAGCCTCACTATCGCAATGTATGCAAATAGGAGCCAAAGGTTTTGGCCAGAGCGGAATGTCTTCTAAGAAATTTTGAAGCCATTCAGCTTCTTCACCGACTTTATCCAAAGCTATAAACTCTGATTCCATTGTAGAGCGAGCGATGCACGTTTGTTTTCAAGACTTCCAAGATACTGCTCCTCCACCCACAGTAAAAGCATATCCACTTGTGGACTTTGTTTCTGTTGAGCCGGTTATCCAATTTGCATCACTATATCCTTCGATAACCACAGGATATTTATTATAGTGCCAAGCGTAGTCTTGGGTATATTCCAAATATCCCAGAACTCGTTTCATTGCTACCCAGTGATGTTTGTTGGGATTACTTGTGAATCGACTAAGTTTACTTATCGCACAAGCTATATCAGGTCGTGTACAGTTCATGATGTACATTAAGCTTCCCAACACACGAGCATGCTCCAATTGAGACGTACTTTCACCTTTATTCTTTATAAGATGAAGATTTAAGTCAATTGGGGTTCTTGCACTTCTAAATTCTAAGTGTTTGAATTTTTCAAGTACCATTTTCACGTAATGTGATTGAGACAAAGCTAGACCCTGAGAAGTCATCTTGATTTTAATTCCTAGAATTACATCGGCAACTCCTAAGTCTTTCATATCAAACTTACTAGCAAGCATGCGCATAGTAGCTTGAATGTCGGCAATTTCTTTGCTCATTATTAGCATATCATCAATATAAAAGCAAACAATGACTATAGGATTTGGAACGTTCTTAATGTAAACACATTTATCATATTCACTAATCTTAAAGCCATTTGACAACATTGTTTGGTCAAATTTCGCATGCCATTGCTTGGGTGCTTGTTTTAGTCCATAAAGNNNCGAAACCCACGGGCAAAACAGGCTATGAGAAATCTAACACTGCTCTAATCACCAGAATAGTCTAATACAAAGAAGGATCGAAATAACATCTAATAACTAGGGGTAAAATGAGAAGGAGACTTTGCGGATCTCCGGACGTAGCAGATGTATACTTCAAGTCCCCAATACGATCCCTGACAGCTACTGATGGTACGCCTGCTCAGAAGCACCTGGATCTGCACATGAAAAATATGCGCAGAAGAGGCGTGAGTACACCACAGCGGTACTCAGTAAGTGCCAAGCCTAACCTCGGTTGGGTAGTGACGAGGAAAGGTCAGGGCCCTACTGAGACAGAAACAATAAAATAACAAGATATTAACAGTATTGAAGTCTATGAGAACTAATAAACACAACTATGTGATAGGACATATCAATGAAATATAATACTGCAGGACAAAACAGAAACACAGAGTAAATACAGCAAAATTTCAAGAATACCGACAAGGGCCTCCCAAGATACCGTCCTGTAGCCCTTTTTTTCATATCAATATCAAAGAATCTCCCGGGATACCGTCCTGTAATCAAATCACCAGTGTGCAAGGGGATCTCCCGGGATACCGTCCCGTAGTCCCAAAATAAAATGCATGGGGATCTCCCGGAATACCGTCCCATAGTCCCAAAATAAAAGTGCAAGGGGATCTCCCGGGATACCGTCCCGTAGTCACAAAATAAAAGTATAGGGGGATCTCCCGAGAATCAAACCCGTAGTCCCAAAGTAAACAAACAAGGGGAAACTCCCGGAATACCGCATCCGTAGTCCCAATGTAAATGCGCAACCAACATCAGAGAAACATTCAGAAATTTAAGTACAACAATATAAGGCATCAAAGAATACTGGCCTAACATGCTCCACGTAAATCACAGTTAAGACAATTTAGACAAATGGGCAGCTTGGATCAATTGAACATGTTTTTCTACGCAAGCACAGACTATAAAAGCAAATAAAGTAAGGTAAATATGAAAGAGAGTCCAAATCAAGTGATTAAGTAAAAATTCGGGTTTCGAAAATTTGCTCAAGTACGCGCTCGTCACCTCACGTACAAGGCATTCATTTACCAATTATCACATCCTAAGGGATGAAGTCCCCCACACAAGGTTAGACAAGCCACTTACCTCGAACCGGTGCGAAATCAACTAGGGAGCGAAGCCCTTGCCACGAGTATCCGACTCCGAGTGGCCCAAATCTATTCAAACCAATTTCATATTGTAAATAATAATGCAATTAACTGATTCCACTAATAAAATCAAAACTAGGGCGCAAAAATAGGTAAAATGACCAAAATGCCCCTCCAGCCAACGTCTCGGAATCGAATAATTTTTATGTTTTCAGAAACCTCATACTCTCACGAGTCTAACCATATAAAAATCTTCCAAATCGGAGGTCAAATTCTCCCTCAAATCCTTACAATTAGGTCTAAGAACTTTACCCCAATTTTCATTCAAAAATCAGAAATTAAGGTTGAATTTGAGGTTAGATTAGTGAGTATTAATCATAAGGGAGTAAGGAATCATTACCCAATCGTTGCCTCTGAAAATCCCTCAAAAAATCTCCCAAAATCGAGCTCTCTAGCTTTTGTTTTGTTAAAAATGGAGGAACCCTCGTTTTGAAATGTTTATATCTGCCCAGGGATTTTATTCAATGCGATCGCATGAAAAGGTATGCGATCGCGTAGAAGGAAATTTTGAAGGCCAAAATTAGTACTATGCGAATGCAGCCTAAGGCCTGCGATCGCAGAAAAGGATCAGGTGAATCTATGCAATCGCGTACCTGGCCATGCGATCGCGTAGAAGGATTTTGGCCTTGAGGCCCAGCTCCTAAACTCTACTATGCGAACGCGGTAGAAGGAATGCGAACGCAGAGAAAGGAGGAACAGAACTATGCGATCGCGTACAAGTCTTTGCGATCATATTGAAGGAAAAAGCCCCCCTCTGAAAGTGTACTATGCGATCGCATGGATAAGGCTGTGATCGCATAGAGGAAATGTCTGCAACAGCTGAGTGGATTTTTCTGCAATACTCTAAGTCCCAAAATTGCCCCGTTGAGCATCCGAAACACACCAGAGGCCCCCGGGACCTCAACCAAACCTACGGACATATCCCATAACATCATTCAAACTTGTACGAATCCTTAAACCACCAAAAACAACACCGAAAACTCGAATTAATCAATGATTCAAGCCTAAGAACTTCAAATTCTAACCAAAAACGCTTTCGATCAAAAACCTAACCAAACCTCGTCCGAATGACCTGAAATTTTGCACACACATCCCAAATGACATGACGGAGCTACATCAACTTCCGGAATTCAAATCCGACCCTTGGATCAAAAACTCACTATCGGACCGGAAACTTTAAAAATTCAAACTTCGGCATTTTAAGCCTAAAAGAGCTACGTACCTCCAAATAACATTCCGAATACGCTCCTAACCCCGAAATTACCTAACGGAGCTAACGGGACCATCGGATTTCCATTCCGAGCTCGTCTTCACACTGTCCCGAATATGGACCATTTTTCAACTCTTAAACTCTCATTTAGGGACTAAGTGTCCCAAAATACTCCGAATCCTAATACCGAACGTCCCGGCAAACCAAAATAGCAGAAATGAACTTAAAAAAGCAGTTAATGGGGAATCAGGGCGTAAATTCCAAAAACGACCGGCCGGGTCGTTACATTGGTCCATGTAGATTTCTTCCTCTAAATCACCATTTAAGAAGGCTGTTTTTACATCCATTTGATGGATTTGAAGATCATACAAGGCGGCTAATGCTATTAGCATCCGAATGGATGTAATTCTTGTTACCAGTGAGTATGTGTCAAAATAGTCAAGGCCTTCTCGCTATCTAAATCCTTTGACAACAAGTCTTGCCTTGAATTTTTCAATAGTATCATCGTCTTTTATTTTCTTCTTGAAAATCCATTTAGAACCCAATGTTTTGTTACCTGGAGGAAGGTAAACCAATTCCCATGTATGGTTGCTCAATATGGATTCTATTTCACTATTGACAACTTTTTTCCAATAGTGTGCTTCTGAGGAAGACATTGCTTCCTTGAAGGTACGAGGCTCATTTTCTAGCACAAAAGTCAAAAAATCTGAACCGAATGAAGTAGATGTCCGTTGACGTTTACTTATTCTCGGATTTTCCTCATTAGACATACCATCTATTATTTCCTCCCGAGGTCGTTTTGACTTTTGGTAGGTCATTTCACTTTCCTTTTTATACGGATAAATAGTTTAAAAGAATTCAGCATTATCTAATTCTATTATCGTATTAAAGTGAATCTCTAGATTTTCTGATTTATGAACCAGAAAACGATATGCCTTGCTATTGGTTACATATCCAATAAATACACAATCAACCATTTTTGGACCTATCTTAACCCTTTTAGGTTTAGGAACTTGTACCTTAGCTAAACACCCCCACACTTTGAAGTATTTCAAGCTAGGATTCCTTCCTTTCCACTTCTCATAAGGAATGGATTGTGTTTTACTATGAGGTGCACGGTTGATTATTCGGTTAGCTGTAAGTATGGCTTCCCCCCCCACAAGATCTGTGGTAAGTCAGAGCTTATTAGCAATGCATTCATCATCTCCTTCAACGTTCGATTCTTCCTCTCCTCAATTCTGTTAGATTGTGGGGAGTAAGGGGCAGTTGTTTGGTGAATAATGTCATTTTTCAAACATATTTCTTCAAAAGGAGATTCATATTCGCCTCCCCTATCACTTCTTATAGTTTTAATCTTTTTGTTTAGTTGTGTTTCAACTTCACTCTTGTATTGCTTGAAGGCATCAATTGCCTCATCTTTACTATTAAGTAAATAAACATAGCAATATCTCGTGCTATCATCAATAAAAGTAATAAAATACTTTTTCCCACCGCGAGATGGTGTTGACTTCATGTCGCCAATATCTGTGTGGATTAAGTCTAAAGGATTTGAATTTCTTTCAACGTACTTATAAGGATGCTTAGCATACTTTGATTTCACACATATTTGACATTTGGAATTGACGCAATCAAATTTTGGCAATACTTCTAAATTTATCATTTTCCGCAATGTTTTGAAGTTTACGTGACCTAAA
>MU695835.1:32620-50318 GCA_026770625.1 Nicotiana glauca
TGCGAATTAGGATGCAGTATATTCAGAAAGAAAGAAGTTCTGGAGTGTTTTTCATGTGTAGAAAATGGAGCCTTGCCTCAGAATTGATAGACAATTATCAGAAGAGGTGTCTGGAAAAGGTGCCTTTTCAGAAGAATATGTTGCCTGCCTCGGTTCTACCACGATCGCGGCAGAACCGCGACCAAAGAGGCCCTCTGAACCTTCAGCAGGGTTCTGGCGTATTTTCAGCAGTGATTTGGCATTTAATTAATTATTAAATAATTAAATAAATTTTGTCCAAAAAATAATTTTATCGATCATTTGACAAATCCAAATCCAAATTCGAAGCCGAGCAGAGCGAGCGAGAATAACGGCGCGAGAGTTCATTCTCTTCAACTCCTTTTAAGAGCTTTAAGAAGTGATTGTATATATAAGCACACAAATGTGATTGTCCCTCACCAATGAGGGACAAAGTGCAAGACAAAAGTTCACTTCTTCAAATTTTATTTTCTTTCCATTTTATTTCCCTCCATTTCCAATTCACACTTCTTCTATTTTAAAGCCCAATGACTTAAAATCCAACAATCAATATATATATATATATATATATATAACACTCTGTATGTTATATACAAAGTTATACAAATTTTATATACTTTTTCGGCTACCAAATATAAATAGTTTCTGGCATGAGCTAAAAGTAAGAAAAGCCCGACAAAATATACTACTTAAGTAATTTCTTCCCATCTTTGAAGAAATTATTAGAGGGTGCCGAGTACCACGACGATTGCAGTTAAGGGTGAATCTTAAATAAAGTGAGAGAGAATTACGAGTAAATAAAGTGAGAGAGAATTACGAGGTTTCAGGATCAAATTTTCTTGGAGATAAAATATATTAAGTTACTTCTAATCATCTTTCCAATTCTTGATGGATAAAGTTATTTGATGCTTGTATTGGTGGAAAATAGCAAATATTTGATAAATTAGTCGAGGTTCGCACGAGCTAGTCTAAACACTATTATTATTGGAAAACAATTGCAATTACATTTTTTCGTGAAAGTGGTTGTGAAATTATTATGAATATTACTACACTATTTTTCAAGTATATACAAAATTTAAATAAAAGTCAATAAATACATCAAACCTCGTCAATATATGGACTACGTTCGCCTATCCTAATGTGGTGGTAATTGTGCCAAAAAAAAAAAAAGTGAAATTGATGAGCATTTGACAGTAGTTGGAGTCGGATCCGGTCAAACGAAGTCACTGCTAATGTCAAAGTTAATGCCATGTGTCCTACTCTTCTATCAATTCATCTATTGAGTTTAACTTTTATTCATTAACGGTGTAAAAGAACTTCTATATTATCATCTCATCAAAAAATAATTACATTTATTGTTTATAAAAAGTATGATTGAGATATGAAAAAATAAGGTAAATTACGTGCATCCAACAATAGTAATAATATACCGAGTGTAGTCCCAAAGGTATCTATTGGATAGTGTGTACGCAGACCTTACCCTGAAGGTAAAGAGTCTGTTTTCGATAAACCATCAGCTCAAGAAAAGCATATAAAATAATTCTTTTTTTTGGTTAATGTTCGGCACTCGCATTGGAAGCCGACTATATCCGAATTTGCATTGCTTAAGGCCCAGGGGCGAAGCTAGCCTTGTCCGAGGGGTGTCAACTGACACCCCTTCGCCGGAAAATAATATTGTGTAGATAGGTATTTTTAAAAAAAAATTAAATATATACAATGGATCGACAACCTTTGACACAAGACAAACTTTTAGTATAATGGTCAAGGGGTATCAAAAATACTCAACTCGAGACCTCTTGTTAAGGGTGGAAGAATACTTCAATGTGTTAAAATGACAGAACCAAATAATTGATCCAAATTATTAATTTAGAACTTAACAACTTAAAATTCTGAATTTAAATTCTTTCAAACTACCGGTAAAATACTCGTAGCAAAAAAGTTATGCAAGTTACATGCATGTGCACGTGCATCTGATGCTAGTCGTTGATCTTTCCCTCTCTGTCGAAACTTTCGAGATACGAATGTGCATAAGATATTACAATAATCAATTTCTCATTTAATTCTATTCAGTACTCAGCTTCGACACTATCAAAGTTACAGTCTTTTTCACGTTAAGGTATCTATATATAACAGCCTAGGACTAGTACATTTTTCTCATCCCAAAAACAAAGAAACCATTGAATAAGGGTGTCGGGATTCTATTCATCATTGCTTCTGCTCTGTAAAAGAGTAGAGAGCAATAATTGAAGTAGAAACATTATGGGATTAAGATGGATGAATATGTTGTTGTTGTTGTGTGTGTTATTTGTCGTAGGAGCAATGGCTGTTGCGCCAAAGAAGCCAATGGATGTACCATTTGGAAGAAATTATGAGAATACTTGGGCTCCTGATCATGTCAAATACATTAATGGTGGCCATGAGATCCAGCTCTTCCTTGACAACCGCACTGGTAAAATATTAATTCATTTCTTAGTGTATTAGCTTTGGAACACCGTTAAAGTTATCTTCATTGTGACATATAGGTTACGGGTTCGAACTATGGAAACAACCACTACTACTTGCATTAGTGTAGGTTGTCTACGTCATACTTTTGGGTGCGGTCGTGGGCGGAACCAGCCCTTCGCCTACGGGTTCGGCCGAACCTAGTAGTTTTGGTCCAAACATTATATTTATCTTAAGAAATTCATTGAATACGCACAAATTATTTAGTTAGAACCTTGTAACTTAAAAGAACTAAAATCCTGAACCCATAAGCTTCAATTCCCTGACTCCGTCTCTGGGCGTGGTCCTTCTCCGAACCTTGCGGGATACCTTTGTATCGTACTGCCCTCTTTAGTGTATTTGATATAACATGAGTCATTTTTCAGGAAAATATCTAGAAAAGTGACTTCCGCTCTACAGTTAGATATTATTATTAATCTTTAGCACTCAAAAATTTCATTAAGAACCTCTCTAATTTGCTAATACTATTATTAATTTTAGTTTAATGTATATTATTTAAAATAGATATTCGACCGAGCAAACATTGGAACACATTTTTGATGAAAAATAACTTCCGTCATACCAAACACGCTGTATCTGCTGATCTGCTACATCTTCTATGTAAAAGTTGTATTATAGTTTTTTTTTCCCTTATCTTTTCTATATTAATGTCAATGTGAAAGTATCAAAAATCCAAAGTTCTGATTTTGCATTTGTTTTGGGACATAGGTACTGGATTCCAGTCAAAAGGATCTTACCTATTTGGGCACTTTGCTATGCACATAAAGATGGTTGCTGGTGATTCTGCAGGCACCGTCACTGCTTTCTATGTAAGTCACAACATATAGTACAATAGTAGTATATAATATATTATATATGCATATAATATAATTGATTGATATCGCTTGCTCAATAATATAAAGTAAATACATTAATTTGCGACAAAAACTAATGTCGTAAAAATTTCTATAATTCTTGACTCAAACTCATATACAAGTTGAGTTGCGATAATAAGTAGACCCATTTTTAGAGAATAATATATAAAATCTTGTGTTGTTGTCTTATTTGCTGGTTTTTGTTTGTCTTGCCCGGGAACTACTATAACAACAACCCAGTATATTCCCACAAGTAGGATCTGAGGAGGGTAATATGTACGCAGACCTTACCCCTACCCCGAGGGGCAGAGAGGCTGTTTCCAGGAGACCCTCGACTCAAGAAAGAATTAAGTGACGATATATTAGTACTAGCAATAGACTCATAATAAATAACATAAAATAGACAATATAACCTGAAATAGCATAAAATAACAAATAACAACAATATAAGGAATATAGGAAATACGAGAAAGAGGAAAGTATACTAATATCTATAATATAAAGCCCTGCATTAGTAGCTGATCAGTAATATCCTAAGCCTAACTCCTAGCTGTCTAATCTCACTCTAGCGCGCTGTAGAAATATTCTCAATCTTACCCGGGAACTATAGTACGGTAAAAGCTAATCATATAAGCCACATGTTTTTTATGCAAAAATTTATCACTTAACCATGATTTGCTAATACTATGTATTCTTACTCTAACTTGAAGTTAACTAATGTTAAAATGATTGGTCGAATGTAAAAACCCGATGCGGATAAGTATTTAACCTATATTTACGTTTATGTGCAGCTGTCTTCTCAAAATAATGAACATGATGAAATAGACTTTGAGTTTTTGGGGAACAAAACAGGAGAGCCATATGTGGTACAAACAAATATATACACAGGAGGGAAAGGTGACAAAGAGCAGAGGATTTATTTATGGTTTGATCCAACCAAAGAATACCACACTTATTCTGTTTTGTGGAATCTCCACCAGATTGTGTAAGCTACTCTCTTTTCTATATTTCTACTTCTACTTTTTTTTTTTTTTTGAATTTGAGACCTCTAGTTAATGACGAGAGATTCTACTCGTCGCCAAAATCTTTGGTAATCTACTGTTACATTGATATTTAATTTGCTTCCATGTGTTAGCACTAATTTTAATATTAATTTCTCAAAAGGACATCAAACTTATGATTTTTATTTTGTTTTTACAAAAGACACTAATATTTTTTTTGCTTTTTTAAAATCACAAAACTTTTGATTAGTTATTTAGAAAATTCATTAAATATGACTGGAATGCCAAGTATGCATGTCAAATCAGCTAAAACGTTATTTTGACTCCAACAAATTCTGGACGTGTTTCATCGTGACCCCTTCATTAATTTGACCCGTTTCGACACGTCCAAGTTTAACCCATTCCGGTCTATAAACTAATTCTTGTCATTTTAAAATCACTGAACTTTTGATTGGTTACTCATAATATATTTTCGGGCCAAATAGGCATGTCAAATTAATTAAAATGTCATTTTGGACGAGTTAGATCATGACATGTTTATCAATTTGACTCGTCAGACCCAATCCGTCTATTTGACACCTCTAGTGGTAATATTTTATGATAAACTAATTAAGGGCATGCAATATTTATTGAGACTTGAAATAAAACACTACGAAGAGGAGTCTTGGACCAACTATAAAGTTGTTTTCGTGCGAAATCAATCAATGTTGCTTGTATTAGGGTAGACTGTCTATATTATAACCCTTAGGGTGCGACCCCTCTCCGAACCTTGCGTGAATACGAGATGCTTCGTGCATCATACTGCCCCTTTACTTGGAATTAAACACTATATGCATATATGCAGGTTTTTTGTAGATGAATACCCAATCAGAACATTCAAGAATAGCAAAGATTTAGGAGTGAAATTCCCATTTGATCAACCAATGAAGATATACTCAAGTCTATGGGAAGCAGATGATTGGGCAACAAGAGGTGGACTTGAAAAAATAGATTGGTCAAATGCACCTTTTGTTGCATCTTACAAAGGATTTCACATAGATGGATGTGAAGCCTCTGTAAATGCAAAATATTGTGCTAATCAAGGCAAGAAATGGTGGGATCAAAAAGAATTTCAAGATTTGGATAAACAACAATGGAGACTTTTACGTAGAGTAAGGGATAAATACACTATTTATAATTATTGCACTGATAAAAAGAGGTTTGCAACTATGCCAAAAGAGTGCAGGAGGAATAGAGATGTGCCAAGAAAAGCATCAAAGAAGTCTCCTTAGGTTACGACGGTCGTGCTCGTCTTAGACTTGGTCGTGCTCTTTGGGTCGGTCAAGCTCATGCGACGTTGGTGCCAGTGAAGAATATTTTATTTTATTTTTTAAAAAGTTTACTTAGTTTATGATATATTGATGAGTTTATTATATTATATGCATGAAGGTTATATTTACAATGTTCAAATTATTGTGTGCCACATATATATTGTATGTGTTGTAAGGCTACAATCTCAATAATTAATAAATTCCTATATTCATTCAGAAAGGAAAAGTATTGCATATAAGGAGCTTCAAGCTCCATATATGAATACATGATTTGTTCAATACTTAATGATGTTCAACATTTAGAGGGAGAATAAACAAAAATATTCTCCTCTACTTCTACATTCCTTCTTTGCTTTATAAATGTAAGTATGTGCATATTTTTTCCCAAAATTGATAAATGTAAGTATTATTAATTTTTTATATATATATGTCTAAGCAAAGTAATTAAAAGCTTAGTTGATTTATGCATTTTTTTTTGCTTTTTTGCTGAGATTTACTTTTGTGTAAATGCATAAGTTTTTAATGTCGTACTATTTCTTTCACTTTAAATTTGAGATTTCGATTGTTGAACTAATTTTATCTTTACATACAAGGAACCAAAGTGTGTTTTGGTAGATAGTGTCGATGCACCTACTTTTCAAACTTGAACTCAATAAAAACCAGGCTTAATTTTGGACTTTACAGGTAAGTTCGAATGACAAAAAAATTGTAATATGTTGAAAACCAGTGTGAAATTAGTATACCTACCAACTGCGATGAATCACCTAAATACTAAATCCAAGGGTTCATCATCTGTTATATATACATTAAAAAATTAGACCTTCAGCATATATCGATTGTATTCATTCGCGCAACGAATACAACCAAGGTAAAATACAAAAATACAAAAAAAATAGAATGCTTTTGTTAAGAGTCAAACGCAAGAGCTCCGTTCACTAAGCAGGTACTCCAACCAACTAAGATATAAGAGTTTGTTGCTCTCTTATTTCAGTTCAAAACAATTGATCTTTTGTTTTAGCACTACAAGTAAATTTTCTATAAAATTCAAATATAGCTACAAATAACAATTTTCTGAAAGTTTAGCTACGAATGGTAAAACCGGTGTATATGTTTGTAATTTGTTGTATCATGTAATTTTTTTCCTTATTCCTTTAATTTTGGTTATCTTTTATTGTTTTATGCTGTGAATACCTTTCTTTTCTTCAGTATTTTTGTTATATATATACTCTTTATTTTTGAAAACACTTTTCTTGAGTCAGAGGTCAATACTCTACCTCACATAAGGTAGGTAAGGTGTAAACCCCACCCTCCCAGACCCCACTTGTGGGATCACTCTGCTTATGTTATAATTTTTGTTGTTGTCTGATTTCCGACCCACCCATCTAGCTCTGCCCATACATTGGAATGTGAACTAAACGCAAGCTATTTCAAACATGAATAGAGATATGGAGACACTTAAAGTTGGCACCATCTTTCATTTAGACACCTAAACTGAAGGTTGTTCCTATTGAGCACTTATACTACACTAAACTTGTTCCAATTAGACACTTTTTCGACAATTAGCCAAACTTATCAGGTGTGTGCAATGCACTCGCAGCTGACGTGGCGAATGACAATAAAAAAAGAACATATACCCAATCAGAAAATGACATTCTCAAAAAGAAAAAAAAACTTTAATTTATACCCAATCAGAAAATGACACATTATTAACAAAAGAAAAGAAAAAAAGGACACATTGGTGTTCTTCACTATCTTTATGTTTATTATTGTTCCAATCATGATTTTAATCCAAAATTTCAAGAGAAACTTCTCCAAATTTGTTATAATTTCAACTAAAGATTCCCTACCAAGACTTGAAGACAACCCCAATATTAATTTCTCAATTTTTCATCAAATCAAGTAACCCATTTTAAACTTTCAAGCTTTCTTAAAGATCCCATTAATGATGTTCTTCACTATCTTTATGTCTATTATTGTTCCAACCACGATTTTAACCCAAAATTTCAAGAGAAACTTTTCCAAATTTGTTATAACTTCAACTAAAAATTCCCTACCAAGACTTGAAGACAATCCCGATATTAATTTCTCAATTTTTCATCAAATCAAGTAACCCATTTTAAACTTTCAAGCTTTCTTAAAGACCCTATTAATAGTGTTTTGAATTCAAATGAAGAATACGGTCCTACTTCGGTTTTAATCAATTGAGATGGTTGTTGGTTCAAACTTTCGAGCTAAATTAATGGTGGAGTCACAACAATGGTGAAAGTGGGGGAGGGGGGAGGGCAATGGTGGAAGTGATGGTGGAGAGAAAAGAAGAAGAAGAAAGAAAAAGAAAAAAATGAAGATAAAATCTGTTTTTTTAGGCTATTCACGCGACTATTTTGGGTGAAACTCACTTTATATGACAACTCAGTAAAAAGTGTCTAATTGGAACAAGTTTAGTGTAATATAAGTGCTCAATAGGAAAAACCTTCAGTTTAGGTGTCTAAATGAAAGATGGTGCCAACTTTAAGTGTCTCTAGATGTATTACGCCTAGAGAAAAATAGGAAGTAGAGAATTCATATAACCAACCCCAACTAATCTGGGATTAAAACGTTTATGGCCATCAATACAGCAAGAAGCAGTATAATGAGAGCCAATCTCATTGAAACCTACAACTAACTACTCATACAGGATGTACAGCAGTTGCTATACTATCCGGCATCCGCCTTCCTAAGCTGTTGTCTCCAGCATTGACGCTTGAAGAGTAACAAACTCTAGCAGTTTAGCATAAGAGTACACCATCAATTTCCATAAAGAATATCAACACTGTCCTGAGATAATACCTCTGCTGCTGCAATGAGCAGATTTCTCATTCATTTTACCGTGTTTTTAGTTAATAAATCGAACTGATATATGTGATGCGTGTGTCACTTGTGCACTCTTAGTCTAATATACATATACATAAATTTACATATAGAGAGAGAGTCACGCGTAAGAAGGAAACAGTTGCCTCGACTTGCTTTAAAGCTCATTCCGCAAAAAATAATGAAGCATTGTGGATAAATGTTCAAGCTCCTGCATACCAATTGTTTCTCTACTTTTTATGTCCGATACCAATCAATGTGAGCTGCGAAAAATGGATAATTTAGTTATAGGAAGCTATTGAAGGATCACAAACTCATCGAATGGATAATGCTTAGATTCTAAGCATGTACTCACAATGTTATTGTCAGGCCGCCTCCAATAGAATCCCTGCAAAACCACAGGTAGGATGTTGCACGATACAAGAACGTAGATCAGCAATGCGTTAGTTCCCATCCATTTCAGCACTGTAGTCCAGTGTCTATAACCCCACACATCAACCTATAAAAAGACCAAACCGTTTAGCTATATAACAAAAGAACGACATATTTACCAGCCCTAGCTTTTCTGGAGTTTTTGACGGAAGCAACTACCTTAAAGGTGAAGTACGGAAAGGAAAAGGATCAAAATAGTGCCTCAGAATACCAAAATTATCCTTTTAAATGAGTGTTGATGAGAGTTTCCATGTATCTTTCGTTCTCTCACATTGTAAAAGAAATGAACTTTTTATATCAGGTGGCTTTCTACATGTCATATTTTCCACAAAAGAGAACGGTGTTGTTGGTTTTTTATCAGAAGTTCTAGGTGAAGTAAAGTCATGTTTTACGATAAAACCAGATAGCAAAAATAACTACAAAACGTTGCCTTCATATTCAGATAATACACAAGGAAAGACCAGTAGAGATGCATAGTGTCCAACCATCATATAGACTGCAGTGAAGAGAAAGCCAGCGGCACCAGCAGTAACACACATATAACTGAAGGAGTACAAAACCTTGTTCATATGCATCCCTAAATGAAGTGAATGAAAAAGAGAAGTTAATAGAAGAAATAAACTGGATCTACATCTAAGACGAATACTGTATATTTATTCTCTTACAGTAAACAAAGATCTGAATTTGTAGCACGAAAAAGAACAGAAAATCAAAAGAGAAGATTACCGAGGCAGTCACAAGTTAAACCCAACAGTACAAGACAAGAGGATGGTATCAACCATTGCTGAATTCTAACTTTATGATCCTGGAACACATTAAGAAAGAGCAAGAAAATCTATAAATTTCTCATCCAAAGAAAAAAATATTAGACATCAATGAGAAAGCAATAAACAATGTTTACCTTGAAATGTATAATGATGTGCCCGTAATGCAAACCGATGAAGCAAGTTACAATAGCCATCAATGAGCTACAGCAAAGTTAAATGAGCTTAATTTACAAAAATTCAACCAAAGAAACAGCAGAAGAGTGTGACAGCGGAAAGGGCCTTGACAACTATGTTCCGCGAGACTCTCCAAAAATGTCTACGGGTGCGTGTTAGATCCTCCAAAAGTAGTGCATTTTTGGAGGATTTGACACGGGTGTGGCATCATTTTGGAGAGTCTAATGCAACATAGCGTGACAGAGCAACACAACATAACAATGTTTCTGCCAACATAACAAAGACAAGGAGGTACCAATAACAAACCTCAAAAGTCCTTCTGGGTCAAAAGGGGCTTGACACCATGATGGAGCATCTAGAGGAAGGGGACCGTAGTCAGGGGAGTTGAGACTGCATTCCTGTTGAGGAAATAATCAAGTATTTTAAATATCAAGGAATGCCAAAAAATGGCAAGAAACAAAAAGAGAAACTCTGAAATACTAAGGACTTCAAGAGGAAGAATACTTTTGATCTTCCATAAATGGGTCTTGTATATAAGTGCTGAATACCCAATATTTTTCGATCAATCGCTCCAACAGCATTACATGCCGGCCCAGTGTCTCCCCTTACACCACATTTCACCTTCAAAGGGAAGAATAATCATGTTAAAGAATTCCATCGCTTTCATTTGAAAAATGGGATGTGATCCCAAACCTTATGGAAAAACTAAAACAGACAGCTAAACAGAGTGAACAACTTACTAAGAATGTCGTTGTTCTGGAAGAGGACATGTCCATTGGCATCTGATACTCCCAATCATTAACATATAAGCCATAGAACAAAGAAAGGTATAAAGCCGTAACCATTATCGCCATGGCCCTGGAAACACCAAAATGGAGGAGAGAAAGAGGAAATGAACAAACGGTAGAGGGAACATTAAGCATAAAATTTTTTGACAGAAGAATGTTAAAAACTAAGGTTATATTGGAAACTACAAAAGAAAAATAATTTGAACCAAAAAGAAAAGGTATCCTTGAAGCCATTTATCTTCTACAACATAGATACGCACACACACACAAAAGATACTGCAGCCCCATACCTCTAATGGAAATCAATTTGTCTTTACACAGACTTTAACAAGAGATTATATAATTTACTTTGAAGAAATTACCAACTTAATTTCCAGAATTTACGTTGACAAAATCCTATGTAATTAGATCTGAATAAGGATTGTATAATTAATCCCGAATCCACACTTTAATCTGTAATCTACTGTTGCTTCTAGATGTTTATTCAACACTACATCTCAGAAATAAGTGTGATCTTCTCTAAATGGACACAAGGGAACCATTTAATCCACGACTCATAACTAACTTAGTTCAAAGGAATGCCTGAGTCATTCAAGTAATAGCAGGTAGTCTCTCCCATTTAGATTTGGTGAAACTATCTTTAAGCTATTCATATAGATAGAAGCCACACATATTTGCCTATTGAAACAAAGTTTTTGAGCTACCAATAGAGGGCATCCCAGAACTTTAGATATTTAACATGCAGAATCGTAAGATTTACTTGAGAACTACAAGTTCACCATTCATCCTATGGAATTCATGCATTTTAATCAATTTGTCACGTTCCACTGTTTCCCCTACCAAGATACTGTTTGGACATACTAATGGAGCTCCTTTGCATTTCGACAACTCTAATGCTACTGTTCTCACACTTGGGATCACCATTAGACAGTGAAGATTCAATGTCTGTCGGAGTTACCGCAAAGCTTATAAGGCGAAAGTCCTCTACCTACCCTCTCTTGTTTCAGGTTTTAATAAGGTCACTGTAGGAGTTACCTTCTGATGTAGAGAATTATCATTTGCCGCTATCAACACAGACCCTTTGAAGGAATTTCAGGATGGCACTGTTTGCTTACATTGTCCATGAAACCCCTCCCTCCCTCCCTCTCTCTTGTTTCAGGTTTTAATAAGGTCACTGTAGAAGTTACCTTCTGATGTAGAAAATTATCATTTGCCACTATCAACAGACCCTTCGAAGGAATTTCAGGATGGCTTGCATATATTGTCCATGAAACCCCTCCCTCCCTCCCTCTCTCTCTCTTGTTTCAGGTTTTAATAAGGTCACTGTAGGAATTACCTTCTGATGTAGAGAATTATAATTTGCCGCTATCAACACAGACCCTTTGAAGGAATTTCAGGATGGCACTGCTTGCAACTTTGCATACATTGTCCATGAAACCCCTCCCTCCCTCCCACTCACACACACACACACACACCGAGCAGAATAATCTCTATATGTGCACAGTTTTTGGCATCCTTGACTTTTTATTTACAGACTTACTCCATTTATCACTTTCAGAAGCTAAAAGGTTCCAGCATCCACCTTTATGTATCTATCTCCGATTCTGAAGGTACACCATGAGGACTAAGTACTCACCGTCCTATGGGCATATTTGTTAATAAAAAAATCGTATTTGTGAATTTGTAGACCTGATTTAAACAGAATAATCATATTTTAGTGCTGTGTAGCCATTTGGGATCATCCTCAAAGCTTTATCTATATCAACCCAACAGTTTGCTATATTGTATATAGTTTCTCTACTATTAAACTTCAAACAGTTCTTGACTTGAGGACCATGTTTTAACACAATCAAAGTTTCAACTCCAAATCAAGCTGATTTTATCCTAATTTTATCTATAGTCAATAATATGTTTTGCTCAAGCTAAGTGAGACACATTGGTCAAAAAATGTTGGTAACGACTACACTTTAAGTGACAAATAGTTTAGATAATCTCTATTGCACAGAATGGTCAAAGACTCGGAACTTACCATTGTTGATGATATCTTTTCAACAAAGATTGTCCTGAATTAACTTTATTATCACCCTTAAGCCAAATTTCACACATCGCTGCCAACAAAAATGATATCCCAATTCTCTGGGGAAAGAAAGTTCAAAAATAAATTATCCACTTCAAGAACATGAGAAACACAAGTATAAAATATAACATAGATACAAATATAATTATTATTTATTTCACCACCGTCAAGGTTGACGAAACCATACCTGCAATATACCCATCCATCTGATTTTCTCAATGTCCACTCCATATGTTAGATTTTTGAGACCATGAAAATAGCCTCCTGCTTATATAATACAAAAGCTCGTCAGATTCATACTTGCAAGCCATGAATCTAATAGACCAAACTAATAGCTTGCCGCTTCCTGACAAACCTACGAACAGCTGTCGAAAGATATTAAGTTAAACAGATGACTAAGAACAGCACCTTGGAGAAAGAGTCCAAGGATTAAAAGCTTAAGTCCACGGTGCATTGCTTTTCTAGTCGCAGTCAGTCTGCAGGGCAAATTCTGTAAACCAAAAACAACTTATATAAGCATAATAGCAAAACTACAAGAAACTCAATACATTGGATTGCAAAAACAAGCTCCTGATATAAACTCATACAATGTGCTCTTCACATCTCGATTCACAACCGTCCGTATACAAAATATTTAGAAACAAAAGTTGCTATAAGATCAATATCCATATTTTTGCTGTGGCTCAAATGAATAAATCCAGCTACAAAGCTAAGTTTAGTAATCCGACATTTGTGTCTGAAAATATATACCTTGTATGCAAGTGCAAGTGACACTCCAACAATAAAGAGGAAAAATGGCATGACAAAATCTGCAAGGGTTATGCCGTTCCATGGTGAATGATTGATAGCAGGATAAAGTCCACCAGCGTATTCCACGAATATCATTAACTGCAAAAAGTGTAACCGAAAACAAGAGAGGATAAGATGATAAGCTTTAGAAGAAAAGAATCAAATTGCTCATTCAGGTTTTTAGGAATTAATTGCACATAAACAATAAAGGGTCGTTTGGTATGAGGTATAAGAAGGTATAAGGGTGGTATAAAAATTTAATACCACCTTAATACTCTGTTTGGTTAGCAAATCAAGTTAATTTTAACACTGGGATAAATTAACACCGGGATAACTTATACCTTATAGAAGGTGGGGTAATTAGCACTGGTATAACTTATACCTTCTTCTTAGAAATTATGCAATTATTATTCTTAATACAACATACCAAACAATGAATAAACAATATTCCCAGCATAACTTATGCCAATATAGCTTATATCAGCATAACTTATACCGGCATAACTCGTATTCCAACCAAATGACCCATAAATGGACAATCTCACTCCCTTTTTCACACGCGCAAAGAAGAATTATCTATTGTCATATTTCCTTCTTAGTAATTTTTTGATGAAGTTCCCTCTTAGTAATTAATATAATTACATATAGAACACCTCTAAAACATAAATACGATTAGCATTGTTGCCGGGTAACCCATGTTCAGTTCCATAATGCAATTTCTCATCCCTGTTCTATAACCTCCAAATGGTAAATTGTGCTGAATTTCCCGATTTTGCTTGATTGAAATATAAGACCTTTTCTTGAAACCATTGGGTTTTAACCATCACAATATCTTATTTAGTACAACGTGTTTATCAAGTAGAAATAAGATAGTCCTATAAAAATTTGTTTATTATTAAAAATACAGGAGTGCATTTCTCCATTAACATTCTGCTTATAAGTCAAACAATTTATCTTCTTACCAAGCCATCATACTACGTCCTAAGCATTACCAAAGTCCGTACTTTTTCCTTCCAACTCATGTACCATAACACCAAGTCAAAGGATAATGACTGTAAAGATATCTATGCTATAGTGTGCGAGCTCCTGGAGCAACTGGCTTAAGGAAATCGCAAGTTGCAGGCCAAAGTTGAAGGAACCAAACAAAAAAGCTGTGAACTTTAAATGAATCAAATCCAAATAACTCCACCCCAAGAAAATGCCAAAACAAGTAAACCAAAAATAGACAGAGTCAACAATACACACACATTGAATCAATCAACTATAAGCCTCAATGCCAAACTAGTTCCTCTAGCTATATGAATCCTCTATACCTAGTAATATACACATTAACAAAAATTAAAAAACAACAACAACAAACCCAGTGTAATCCCATAAATGGGGTACGAGGAGGGATTTGTGTATGCAGACCTACCTTACAGAGATAGAGAGGTTGTTTCCGATTAACAAAAGTTATAAAGAACAAAAAAATTCAATAAAATTGGTAGATGAAAAAAACACTTGGTGATTTCTTACTATTTCACTAGTGGAATAGTCCCGGTGCGCCCAACCTAACTCTGAGTGCGGAGCCACATAGCTCCGAGTGGTGTCACCGGAAGGTAAAAATTACTTTTTTATGGATAGCATCCCCTTGACTTATTTGTATATTAATTAATAATAGCCGAAAAATATATACTCCCTCCGTTTCAATTTATGTGAACCTATTTCCTTTTTAGTCCGTGCCAAAAAGAATGACCCCTTTTCTTATTTGGAAACAATTTAACTTTATGCAATGATTTATAGCCACACAAAATAAAGGTGTCTCATTTTACACCACAAGATCAATTCTCTCTTTTCTTAAACTCCGTGTCCAGTCAAATGGGTTCACATAAATTGAAACAGAGGGAGTATATTTTTGTTGTTTGTTTTGTATATATATATTATATAGGTATATTATATACAAAATTATACAAATTTTATACAACTTTTTCTGATAGCTAAATAGTTTCTAGCTCGTGCTAAAAGTAATAACACCGTGACATGAAAATCCTAGCTCGGGTACCGCTACCAACGTCAGTAAAAAAACAAAAGTGGGTAAAATGAGAAAATTACCGCAACAGTGATACCGCGAAAAATGTCAAGAGAAAGAAGGCGAGCGCTTCCACTTGATGTAGTACTGGAACCAGTTTTTGGCCTGGTGCGGAAATGGTGGCCAACACAATCGGCACTTGATTTGGGCAATGTCGTCAAATTTGGAGATATCAAAGCAGTCAATTCCAAATCATTATTCTCCTTTTGTCCATCATTTGTAATAACATCAATTATCCTATTCGGCGAACAAAAATTCTTAACTTCTCCTTGCATTTCCACATTATTTTCCCCTCCTTGTTGTGGATCCCATCTTAATCTTGGTACCTCATTCTTCTCCCTGATTAATTGATAAGATCCCATCTCCTCTTTGTTTTTTTTTTGTCTATTTTTGCAAACTTAAGCGTTTTCAGATATAGCCATTTTCACTTCTCTGCGTGAAACTTTGCAAAAGAATATCAGATAGGTGCAAAAATAGTGATTTGATTCTTGTATAGTAATAAATCTGCAATCAAATCTGCAGGTATTTAATTTGTTTCTAAAATAAAGAAAAAAAATGCATAATGGGTATGAGAAAATGAATTAAATCAAAAGTTCATACCCACCAAACATCAAAAATGAAATACAAGAACCAGCGCAAAAAAACAAAAAAACAGAGGATAATAAATGTATCCCTCTCCTTTAATTTCCCACCCTCTGTATATTACCAAAAAGTAAATGGTAATGGAGGCACGAATGTATATGTGTGTGTAATAAATAGACACATATGCAGAAATAAACAGAGAAAAAAGAGGGGATGAGAGAATGATAAGAAGAGGGTGTGGGATTTTATATGTATAACGCTTCAATTGAAAAAAGGGACAGATATTTTTTCTACTAGGAGTCTACTACTACTTTTGTACTTTTGTTGGGTGCCAATAAAATAGTATAGTCTCTATAATAGTTTATATAAAATATAATATATTATAATATTATATGAAAATTAATTTCAAAAATATTTTAATTTTTATAGTGAATAATTATTATATTGAAAGGAAGGTCTGACTACATATGGCTAGCCGAAAAAATTAAAAATTATATATAAAGTTTAGGGACCTTTTAGTAATATCAGTTCTTTGGCAAAAAAATCATGCAAGCGATATAAGTGGGGCATATAGTGAACCTCCAAATTGACATGCGAACAAAGTTATAGATTGATAACTGAAAATACCGTGAGCTTACTAAAAATCTTAATGTGACGAGGACTTTTGAAAAAATCGTATTTAGCCCAAAGCAGACACTATTATATTATATTAAAAGTATTTATGAGTTGGTTTAATTCAATAGTACTATTATTAAATTATTAATATTAAATACCATCTGTTCACTTTTACTTGTCTATAATAGAGTTTACGTTCTCTTTAAAAAATAATAAATGAAGTATATATGGTATTACTTAATATTAAAAATGGAGCATTCAATGAATGGTATCCAAGGGAAGCATATGCTGTCCCCTTACCATTGGCAGATTTAAGGTTTTCACAGTGGTTGGAATTTGGAACAAATTTTTTGAACGCATCATTAAAAATGTGATCATATTTTGTATTGACTCAAAATTTTAGATCTAACAATGTTTTTTGATCTCTCCATGTTTAGAAGGGTATCCAAAATTTAATTTAAACGAGTTCAATTGTTAATTCTCAAAACTATTAAATTTATTGTAATATTAAATTATGAGTTCAATTTTAATATTATTAAAATTTTAGTAGGTTTTTACAAGTATCATATTGGATTGACATTAAGAATAAATTAGTTAATTTATAATAAATTCACACAGTAATTAATAAGAATTCAGCAGATCTCATTTTATTTGGAATTAAGGCGTAATTATAATATTATCTATGTGACTTGGTAACTTTTTGAATATTTTTTTATTTTCTTTGTGTTGAATTCCATTTGGTGAATTGGGATGGAAGAGAATGGTTGGATGGGCGGTGGAGTGGGTAGGGAATAACGGTGCCTACAATTTGCTTCAGATAGGAGCATTCACCGAAACGCGTCGTTTTGGCCTGTGAGGAGGAAGGGGGGGGAGG
>MU695835.1:50806-63586 GCA_026770625.1 Nicotiana glauca
GGTGGTTATTTCCTATCAAAGCTTTACGCCAAATGGGTTGGATACTTACCACTAGTTCTAGTTGCGCCGACTTATTCCATGTTGTGTCATTCTTATTAGTATTGTTAGTAATTTCTGTAAAGGATAAAATATACTTATATTAAATAATCGCATAAAAAAGTGATACGTGGAGTCGAACACAGAAGACGATCGAATCCGGAGATGAAGAGCCGTCTGTTATCAGAGACAATAATACTTACAAAGATAAATTAAATGTCTGCCACCAAGTAATATTTAATGAAGAATATACTACAATATTAAATACGAGGCTCGTTACAAAGAATATGACATTCACTAACTACCGTTACACATTCTTCAATGGCCTTCATAATCGTCATTAAAGAGGGGCTTGATTCTAGGACATTGTTCCTTATGTGCAACTATAAACAGTGAGCTCTATTATCATTGTAAGACACGAATTTCTAACAAACATATGCTACACTCTGTTCAGAGCTCAATATAATTTTATCTTCTTGTATATTTATATTGTTGTTATTGACCCCGGTAGCCCTTCTCCCATAATTACAATTTTTGTTATTTTATCTCCATCTCAAGGCTAAGTATTATATTTTAATCTAGTTTAATTATCATTTGGGATTAAATTATTTCACTTGTCTATAAACCACGTATAAATTCAATTGTACCGTTTTACAGGTAAATAATTTATTTTCTTAAATCTCGGTTGTTATACATAGTCTCTTTGTTTTTTCTCTTGTTGTTTATTGCTGGTTGTTCCCTGTTTAGCGGTTCCTTAGGCAAAGGGTTCTTTACTTTCACAAGGTAAGGTCTGCATACACATTATCCTTCCCAAACCTCACTTGTGAGATTACATTGAATTTGTTGTTGTTGCACGGACTCTTTAAATCATATCCGTGTCAAATCTTCCAATAATACACTATTTTAAGGGTTTGATACACATCCGATGACATTTTTAAAGAGCGAGCAAGATAACTTAGCACATGGAAAATAAGGAAATTTTTGAAACATCTCTCTCTCTCTATACACAAAAAAAAAATGTACATAAAATTATTTTTTAGTTTCTCATGCGATGTTCGGTATTCGTATTGAAGCCCCGTTAAATTTAAATTCGCGCCGAATAAAGTCCCACATTAAGGGATAAAATGTTCCCTAAGAAATACAACTTTGTATTACCCTAGACTTTTGATTAAGGACAAAAAAAATACATAACTAAAAAGAATACATATAATAGATCATAGAACTTATTTTCCCATAGATATGTATGGGAAAAAAACTCTAAAAATCTTAAAAGATAAATTTTGAACTCATAATTTCACCAATTTAATGAGTTTAATCCTAAGAGTTTTACTCCATGCGGTCCACGATAATTGATCAACTTGCTTTGTTATTTTGGTCCAAAATAAGTATTCATTTATATAATCAAGAAAAAATTTAATTAATTTTTCCAAAATTACTCCTTATGTACGTATCTTTAAAAAGTCATTTATTTCCTCACATTTGAGAAGAAAAATAAATGCTACTATAATTATGGCACAACATTTAATGAGAGGTAGTTTAGTCACATTAATTATTTTTATCTAAAATTTAATATTTTCTTAATAGGTGTACTCAAAGTAAATTGGTTACTTGTTATGGACGGGAAAGAATAAACATTAAACCCGTTAAAGTCAAATTATAAAATATCTAATTGGGCCGGCAAACCCATATGTCCCACAGTAGTGGCAGTAGCGTTAGTCATGGATCATGGAGTCATGTGTTTGTGTTGCATGATTTAGGCTTTGGCTAAATAAGTAAATATTAAATACATGAAGGGGCGGTTTGATAGGTATATTGTCTTATCGGCTATTTGGCAAATGACCATAACTATATGATTAGGTCAAAGTTGTGATTGCCAATCATAGTCCGTAGAGATAAAGCCAATTGTCTATATACTGAATTTCAGGAGTTCAAAATATTGGTTATTTTATTTTATTTTATTGCATCAAAATTACTAAACGATGATTTTAGCCAGTAGGGATAAGCTCTAGACCTGTTCATGGATCGGATCGGTTCGAATTTAGCACATTTCGGATCATAATTTTGGATTCGGAATTTTTAAATTGCAATTCCAATACAAACCAAATTAGTTAATAGTTATGTCTTCAAACCTATTTTGAATTTTTTTGTTTAAGTTAACGGTTTACCGAAAATAATATTTATGTCTCACACAAAATAAGAATAGGATCTAAGTACATCTCATCCTCTCACCGGATATATAGTTGTATTTAGGTATTAGTGTCCTGCCCCTTAATTCTCTTTCCCCTCCGTCATTTATCTTGCCAAAAGCCAAATTGCCAATAACTAGTGGAGTATGGATTACTGTACAGGTTTAATATTCTTTTTAATTTCTTTTTGCCGACGTTTAGTACATCTATATTAAATCACGATATATTACGAGACAAAAAGAATTGAGCTGCTTTTTCTTGTAGATTACCTATTTTTTGGCCCCTACTACTTATCTTCTTTTTACAATTCCTAGAAGTATTACTTTTTTGCCTCTATTAATTTATGTTTTACTCCATTCCTTCCAATTCGTCAAAAAGAATGCAAGTTATATGTTTGAAAATAATTTAATTTTAAATTTTAATTTGTTTTCTAATAAAATTTAATTTTATTATATTTTTAATGAAAAGTTTTTAAAATTATACAAAGGCTATGACATATTTAAAATCAAAGTATTTGTTATGAAACAATAAAAGATGAAGAAGAACATTGCATACAAAAAGTAGAGAGATAATTCTTATTGCTTTATGAGATGAATTACAATGGAATAGAAACTTCTATTAATAGGGAGATGATGACTTAGCCACCAAGTAATAAACCCTAGAATCTCTCTAAATATAGACATTCACCATAAATAAAATTTTATTTATAACACTCACCCTTGAATGTCTATTCAACAAATAATGTGTCTCTTTAAAACCTTAACTAAAATAAAATCCGGTGGAAAAAAATCTAGAGAAAGAAAAGGAGTACTTATCTAACAATACGCCTTTTTTGTTGCCTCGTTAAAAATCTTGCAATAAAAGCTTAGTGGGACAAAAACTTGTAAGGAAAAAAGAGTACAATGCGTATTAACTTTCCCCAATGAGAGCATCAATTCACATCTTTGAGCCTTCACATTCCAATCTTGTGCACTATCTTCAAAAGATCATTGGTAGAGATTTGATAAACAAATCAACCATATTAACTTGGATGAATATGTTGAATCTTGAAATCATCATTCTTGATAGATATGTAATGTCTTCATATAATATCGTGGGTAGTTTGTCACATTTCACACCATATTTGTCTCGAATAAGATGTATTATAGACCTCAACCACACACATTCTCGACTTACTTCATGAACAACAATTATCTCAGCATGATTAAATGAAGTAGCCATAATTGATTGCTTAGTCGATTGCCAAGATATGGTAGTGCCTCCACCGGTAAACACATAACTTGTTTGAGACCGAGCCTTGTGTGGCTCAGATAAATACCCAGCATCGGCATAACCAACAAGATCAGGACTGCAATTATTGCCATAAAATAAGCTCATATCGATAGTTCCTTTTAGATACCGCAATATGTGTTTGATTCCATTTTAATGTCTCCTTGTGGGAGCAGAGCTGTATCTTGCTAAAATATTAGCCGAAAAAGTTATTTCAGGCCTTGTAGTGTTAGCAAAATACATTAGTGCACCAATTGCACTAAGATATGGTACTTTCGGACCAAGTAACTCTTTATTCTCTTCTTGAGGTCGGAATTGATCCTTATTCAAATCAAGTGATCGAACAATCGTCGTAGTACTCAATGGATGTGCTCCATCCATGTAAAACCGTTTCAATACCTTTTCTATGTAGACAAATTGATGAACAAAAATTTCGTTTGTCAAATGTTCAATTTGCAAACCAAGACATAATTTTGTCTTTCCGAGATATTTCATCTCAAATTCCTTCTTTTGGAAGAATAATCAATTGTCGTTTAGAATTCTATAGGAGTTCCAATAAGGTTTATGTCATCAAATTTTGATGTTATTTTTTTTTTATAAAAATACATGGGCAAATGGCATCATTTATATATCCTTCCTTTAATAAATACTCACTAAGATAATTATACCACATTCGTCCTGATTGCTTTAGACCATACAAAGATCTTTGTAATTTGATTGAAAATATTTTCCGGGACTTTGAATTATGTGTGTTAGGCATTTTAAATCCCTCGAGAATTTTCATGTATATCTCATTATCAAGTGATACATAAAGGTAGGCGGTAATCACATCCATTAAATGCATGTCAAGGTTTTCATGGACAACAAAACTAATGAGATAACAACACGTTATAGTAACCATAATGGGTGAATATGTCTCTTCATAATCGACACTAGGCCTTTTGTGAAAATCCTTGTGTAATAAGACGTGCCTTATATCTTTGTACCTCGTTTTTCTCATTTCTCTTACGTACAAAGACCCATTTATAACCAATAGGCTTAACACCATTAGGGGTTTGGACTACAGGCCCAAAAACTTCACATTTTGCAAGTAAGTGCAACTCTGATTGGATTGCTTCTTGCCATTTTGACCAATCACGTCTTTGTCGACATTCTCCAACAGATTGAGGTTCAAGATCCTCATTATCTTGCATAATACTAGATGCAACACTATATGCAAAGACACAATCCACCACCATATCCAATAGATTCAAATTTATCTCAATATCAATTGGATTTATTGATAGTTCCTTATTTTCTTGAATCTCGGGCTCAGTGGGTTTCTCATGAATCTCATAATTTATAAAATTGTGGATTTCTTCACGAGATTCTTTCGTAGTATCATTTTGATAGTTTGTTTTCCTTTTTTGAGGATTTCAATCTTTGGAACCCAATGATCTGCCACGTTTTAGGCGTGCTTTCGACCCATTAGCTATGACACTATAAGATTGTCCAATAGGGACATCAATATGGATTGGAACATTCTCTGCAAGGGTATGTGATTTTGTTATCCTTTTTAAATATGTAAATGCGTCTGGCATTTAATTTATTATTCTCTGCAAATGGATAATCTTTTGCACATCTTTTTTATAAATAAAGGCACGTGGATCAAGATGAGATAATGATGGATTTTTTAATAAAATTTTCTGTTTGGTTTTACCAACTTCTCCCCTAATTTTGGGAAAAGTGCCTCATCGAATCGACAGTCTGCAAAACGTGCAGTAAATAAATCCCCCGTTAACGTTTCGAGGTAGCGAATAATGGAGGGCGATTCAAACACAACATATATTCCTAACCTTCTTTGAGGACCCATTTTGGTGCGATATGGCGGTGCTACAGGCACATATACTACGCATCCAAAAATTGTTGAATGGGATATATTGGGTTCATGACCCAAAACTAATTGCAGCCGGGAATGTTTATGTTAGTTTGTCTGTCTAAGCTGAACTAGAATTGCTGCATGTAAAATGGCGTGACCCCAAACAGAAGTGGGCAACCTCGTTTTCATGAGTAGCGATCTTGCTATCAATTGCAAATGTTTAATTAAAGACTATGCAAGGACATTTCAAGTGTGAACATAAGCACATGATGTTCCACTTTTATCCCAATTGATAAGCAGTAATTAAATGTTTGGGATGAAAACTCAGCAGCATTATCACAATAGTCAAATTGCGCCCGTAGTCAAATTATTTGTGCCATTAATTTTGAAAACGCGAGGTTGCAAGATAACAATAGGCACACATGAGACCATCTAGAAGATGCATCTATTAGGACCATAAAATATCTAAACGACCCACTAGGTGGGTGAATAGGTCCACAAATGTCCCCTTGTATACATTCCAAAAACGCGAGGGACTCAGTTCCAACCTTTATTGGCGGTGGTCTAATAATTAACTTGCCTTGATAACAAGAAGTGTAGCGACCCGACCGGTCGTTTTGAGCCCTAGTGTGCCGTTCAGCAGTTCGAGGCTATGAGCAGTTCAATTCAGGCATTATAACTTGTACGCGTGGCCGGAATTAAATTTCGGAAAGTTTAGAGTTGACTTGGAGAGGAAATTCTCATTTCAGAAGCTTTAAGTTGAAAGAATTAGCTACGATCAGTTTTTTTGAGTAAACGACCTCAAAATCAGGATTCAAATGTTCCAGCAGGTTCGTATAATAATTTCAGACTTGGGCGTATTTTCGGATCGAATTTTGGATGACACAAGAGCGTTTTTGTGCCTATTGTGGAAGTTAGCATTTTGGAAGAAATTTTATAAGTTTGGGTTGAAGTACATTTTAGTGTTACCGATGTTCGTTTGGGATTCCAAGTCTGGGAATAGCTCTGCATGGTGATTTTGGAGTTGGGAGCGCGATCGGAAGTGAATTCGGATGTCCGTGGAGCATTTTGGAGCCATTTGGCTAAGGATAGAAATTTGAAGGTTTTTGAGAGGTTTGACCGGAGGTGGGCTTTTTGATATCGGGGTCAGAATCCGATTCCGAAAGTTGAAGTAGGTCCATAATGTCAAATATGATTTGGGTGCAAAATTTAAAGTCAATCAGACGTGATTTGATAGGTATAAACATCAAAAGTAGAAGTTTGAAAATTTTAAGTTCATAAAACTTGGATTGGAGGTCGATTCGTGGTTTTAGCGTTGTTTGATATAATTTGAAGCCTCGAGCAAGTTCGTAATATGTTTTGGGACTGGTTGGTATGATTGGATGGGGTCCCGGGGGCCTCAGGTGGATTCCGGATGGTTAACGGATTGAAAATGAAATTTTGAGAAGTGCTGAAGCTGGTGCTTCTATTATAACCGCACCTGCAGTTGGTAGACCGCAGGTGCAAGACCGCAGATGCAGTCCTACCATCGCAGAAGCGGCCCAGGGCAGGCCAGGCCAGGAACTGCAGAAGCGGCTCCGCAGATGTGGCCTCGAGACCGCAGAAGCGGTCCTAGCTATTTTGGCCTATTTCACAGATGTGGTCCATTTCTCGCAGATGCGATCCCCTGACCGCAGATATGTTCCCATGACCGTAGATACGAAAATGCTGGAGGCAGTGAGGTTCTTCTAAATCGGGGGTTAGATTCATTTCAACCCTATTTTCTGTCATTGGAGCCGATTTGGAGCAACTTTGAGGTGCCATTTTCACCACCAAGCACGAGGTAAGTAAGTTATGTTAGTTTTGAGTTAAATACATGATTATATACGGATTTAGACATGGAAATTTGTAGAAAACTGGAGTTTGAGGGGAAATCTAGAAAATTGATATTCTTGAAGTTTGACCACAATTTTGGGTATGGAATTAAGAGAAAATCATATTTTTGAGTTCATGGAGTCATGGGTAAGCTTAATCTTCAAAAAATTTCGAAATCCGGGCAGGTAGGCCCGAGGGCTTTTTTTGTCAACCTTTCAATCGGGGTTAGGAATTGTTATAAATTTGATTAATATGAGTAGTTTATAATATATTAATGAATTTGCATAATCATTGGCTAGTTTGGGAAGTATTTAGCATCCATTCAAGTCTTCGGAAGGGCGTGAAATGCCGGTTATAGATCTTTGGAGCGAGGTGAGTCTTCTTTCTAACCTTGTAAGAGGGAATTGTACCCATAGGTGAAATAACTGGTTATGTGCTCCTATTTGTGGGGGCTACGTACACATGAGGTAATGAGAGTCCATGCGTAGCTACTATTATGTTATTATCCGGGTAGTCTAGGACCCAAAAGCATGTTGTACTTCTAATATTTATAATGTTATTGACAGTTTGAATTGCTTAAATCCTATCGAATTGGTAAATGAATTTCTGAAAGAACTAAACTTCATTTTCTTAAATCGTTAAAAGAGAATTGGCTCTTATTTGGATAAATGCTCCCCGGTAGATTCTTAATTGGCTGTTTGAGCATGTAATTCTATGTGTAACTATGTTATATGTATGATTCGCGAGCAGGGTGATTGTTTATTTAAGTTTGACCTCGTTGCACGTATGATTTGCGAGCGGGGTAATAGATGCATCTATGGTTCGTGCCATTCGACCCTCGGCAGTGTAGATTATACATTTGTGTTGGATCGGGCCGTATGACCTCGACACGAGTTGCGCATGCTTGTATTGCTTGCCTTGATATTTATTGATATTGGTAGCTGCTCTCCTGACTTGAGATAATTGTTAATTATAGGAATTTGAATCCGGAGGCTTTTTACAAAAAAGGATTTTTTTTACTTGTCTAATAATTCATTTGAATCTACTACTGTCCTTAGTAAGTGTCGAAGTTGCCGTCTCATCTCTACTTCTTCGAGATTAGGCGGGATACTTAATGAGTACACGTTGTTTTTGTACTACCGATGCAGTGCAGGGTATTTCTCCCTGTATAGTTGTCTGAGTTATTATCGTCGCTGTGAGCACGTAATTTTTGCCTCACATAAATTACTCCCACAAAATCAAAACAAAAATTGTTTGTTTTATTGTGTGCAATTTTGTGAATTTTCGGGATATAATCCGTCATTATTTGCATTTTTGTCCGTGCATGTTTATTTTAGTTTAAATCATGGAAAATACAAAATATATGTTGCATTTTTGCATTTAAGTTTTTAATTAGACATTTTGGAGTTGATCAGTATAATTATTTTACCAAAATAAAAAATCACAAAAAATAACGTACTTCGCATTATAGTGTTTAATGTCAAAATTGTTTGATTTTTCTTTTAATTTAGTATTTAATTATTTATGATAATTACTGCTTAGAGGTAATTAACATTTTTAGGATAATTTGGTCAAAGATTAAATTAGGTTTGTATTTTTATTTTAATTAGGAAGAAAATTGAAAAAAAAGGAATAAAAGAGAAAAGAATCTGTTGGGCCAAACACAATCAAAACCCCAAGCCCAAACAATTTCGCCCAAAACCAGCCCAATTCCACCCCCCAACCCAGTCCGCCTTTACCAGAGCCAAAATGTCGTCGTATGGAGGCCTTTTGATCTGAGCCGTTGAATTAATCCAATCGAACGGTCAGAAGCTTTCACCCATAACCCAACCCCGACCCGTTTACACCAGAGACTGATCCGGTCTCGAAGGTAATGGAACGACGTCATTCCAATTAGTCAAATGATCCAAGCCGTTGATCTCGTCTGATCCAACGGTTTGGATTCAATCCTCCTTAAAGTATATAAACTCAAAACGCACCCCACCCCCCTCAGAACCCCCCCTCCCCCCATCGTCTCTCCCATCTCTTAGAGATCATAGGTAACGCCACCGTCCTCCGCCGTAAACCGCCGGCCGGAAATCGCCTCCGCCGGTGGCCGGCATACAATCAGCTCCAAATTTACACCATGTATTCAGCTTAACCTCACCATCTCCGATACACCATCACTTTCACTCGAATCCCTGCCTAGCTTCTCGAATATTCAAAAAACTAAACAGTCCCTCCGCCGTGTCCGGCGGCATCACCTCCGATGGCCACCAAAATTACACCCCTGAACCACCAACACCTCCTCATCCCAAATAACAACTCCGTTTCCTTCGAACACCCCTAGAACGTGTCGAATATTGATCTAAAACTATGAACCCTAGCGCCGCCACAAGAATACCTGGTGGTGGCGGCGCCCCAAACCGTATCAAACTAACACCCCATGACCACCAAGACCCCCTCTTCCCAAATCCTTACTCAGTTTCCATCGAATGTTGCCTGAACTTCTTGAATATTAGATCAGAAATGAACCCTAAGTCCCCAAACTCCAAAACAGTGAGTATATGAAGGTTTGAGGTCAAAGTCGACCTTAGTCGTGTGTTCTCATGCGAGAACACTCGATTAAGGTCTATTCCGGCGCCAAATTCAAAGAAATTGAAGGCTTAATTCAGGATAGTGTTCAAACATTTAGAGGTAGGCTTCCTGATTTTTTTTTTATTATGATCCTTTTCTACTCCTTTCTTTTATTAGAAAGTTTATTTGGTAGGTTTTGTTCTGTGATTTTTTTTAGTTTATTTTCTTTTTCGAATTAAAAGATTGTTTGTTGATTTCAGTTGGCTTTTGTTTTGTTGCTCAGTAGTTTAATCTCGCATAACAATAGTTCTTGGATTAATCCCTGCTAATTTCGTTGAGATTGAATTTGTTGCATTTTTCCATTAGATTTTTGTTTGTTTTAGAGACTGAATAGTCTAGAAATAAACTGAATTGGGTTTATTTGGCCTATTAACTTGGGACAATTGTACCCAAAATCTGCCTGGTCCAAGGGGTAATTCACAGGGCTTTAAAGGGTAGTTTGGGAGATTTGAATTTTTAGTAATTAACTTAGTGGGCTGCTAACAATGAAGTGGTGCACTAACTGATTAAATTATAAGCATTAAGCTAAGTGGAGGATTAAAAATGAAAAGTTGAATTATAATGGGTAGTGCACTAATTAAGTGGGTAATTAAAAAATTGAAAAGCTAAGTTGATAGTGGTGAATGCACTGGCTGAATGCCTATTTTAGAGGCTGGAAATCAGTTTTAAAAAGGAGACAGAGGAGATAGACATGAAGGAATACTCTGAAAGACTGATAGACTTGGAACACTGAAAAGAAAAGGAAAAATTCTAAGAGTTTAAGTAAGAATTGGACAGAGATAGAGTTGAGAGAGTTTTGATATTCTGAAAGATACAAAGTAAAACACAAAAAGATACGCACACTAGCATTCTGATACACTCACTAATGTATTGAGAAAATTTGGAGAGAGATACATAATGATTGAAAGTCTTCTGGATTTGAGTTTGTGCCAAAAGCTACTGTTACATTGATACTGTTTCTCAGAGGAAATTCTTTGATTCAAACTTTTAAGGGTCACTGTTCTATTGAGTGTTAAGTTAATTTCAGTACTTTGATTGTTGAATCTGGGTTTTTCTGCTGTTTGGTGTTAACTCCTGCATCTGATACTGCTGCTGTTACTGATCTTTACTCCCTTGATTCCTTCTTGATTTCCAGGTATTTTTCTTAACCTTGAAAGGCAAGGGATTGTTGAGATATGTAGACTGAAGATGGTTTGAATATAAGCTATTTTCGAGCTGATTTTCCTCTTTTGATTCCCCTGTTTCTTTAAGTTTGTTTTGTAATAATGATGTAGTCCTACATATTGTTGAGTTATCTATCTATGCATTCAGGGTTTTGTACATCTGATAGTCATATGTAGGAATAGTACGGGGTGTGCATGCTTGACAGTAGATGATATAGATAGCTCAGGCATATTTTGCTTCAATACTTGCATATGACTTCACATTAGATATCTTCTAGTTTAATTTTTGAATTTAAGCAGGATTTTTGCTAAGTAATTATGTGCTCTGTAGATAAATGGGTGTTCATTAAGGTTTCTGGATGCTGATTGATTCTCTTGATTTTGTTCCCATTTGGTATTGAGGAAGAGTTAGTTTGACTTGAGGTTTATGTTGTGTTGTGTAAACCTATCCTAATTTGAATGCAAGCATGAGTATGTTTAGGGTGAAAAATGAGCATGTTGTTCTTAACACTATTCGAAATCTCCTGCTTTGTTAACTATTGAGTGGTGATGAAGTTATTAGCTTATGGTTGAGGATACAGGTTTGTTTTGCTTTGGTGAGGACTCGATGTTAAGTCCGAGATCCTCAACTTTGCTCTCACAGGTTGGGCTCATTGAGCCTTGGATTCTGAAGCCATTTGCATATGGCATGTTACTGCAATTTGGGCTTGCTGTTTGAGCCCATTAATCCGCTCATTCGTTTGTTGGATTATTTTGGGTAGTAAACTTGACCTGCAAAAATGTGTGAAAGGATAAAATTGAAAAATTAGGTTAGTTAATCTGCTTTAAATATTGAAAAATTAGAATTTAAATTAGTTAATTCGATTTAAGTTCTGTGTTGGCATCAGTTGATTTGCAGTGCTTAATTTGAACCATTTGGGCCCAAGCTTGATGAAGTCCTTAAATGTATTTTGGGCCTGTTATCGAGTTTGGCCCAAATTATTTCAACTCGTAAGTTCTGTAATTGCAGTACGTCATGGGATTTAGCTTTAGGGAAAAACGGATCACTACGTATTTATTTCACTTTAGTATTTCAAATAATTGGGAAGTGAGCTAGACTAGATAAGACGTAGTTTATGGCTTTTCGAGCTTTTAGTGTGAATACCCTTTAAAAATAGAATTGAGGTACGCCGCGCCAAATAGAATCTCAAATACATGGTCCTTACTTAATTATGTCTTTTAAAATGCTTAGAACCCGAGGTGTGCCATGTAGCAAATTTCCATGTCCCTCGCAAAGTTAACAACGCGTTGGTTGCTTTAGGTGTGTTATTTAATAATTTTACCTTCTTAAACTCAGGTGTGCATTTTATGTGACCCAAATCCAAATCCCAAAATATTGAATAAAATGTGTTTAGGATTGCGGGTGCATTTCATGTGGTGCGATCCAAAGACACGTTTTAAACGACGTTCAATATCCTCTAAAAATTGAATAAAAGCGGTTAAAAGTTAAAATTTGCACATAGGTTCATAATTGTTTAAAACCAGATAATTAAGCCAAATATAATAGTTAAGCGACCGTGCTAGAACCACGGAACTCGGGAATGCCTAACACCTTCTCTCGGGTTAACAGAATTACATACTCGAATTTTTGGTTCACGGACTGTTAAACAGAGTCATTATTTTCCTCGATTAGGGATTCAACCGGTGACTTGGGATACCATAAATCTCCCAAGTGGCGACTCTAAATCTTTTAATAATAATCCTGATTCGATTGTCCTTTAATTGGAAAAACTCCATTTATTATGCCCTTTCTCGGGGG